>JASCZW010007019.1:0-76182 GCA_034211315.2 Aedes japonicus | reverse complement strand
AAAATCAAGGTAAGAAAATCATATTCATTTCTCTGAATTTTTCATATATTTATCTAACATCATGTGTTGGGATATAGGAAGGGACCATCAGAATACCTGACTGTAGCGATTTGGATAGGAAGAGTGGGACTGCCAACTTCCTGTTGTTAACATTTCGTAAATAAAAGGCTGGCTCTTCTCCCCATCTAATGGGACTATTTACTAGGCGAGGGCTCAGTTTTGGTGTGGTTCATGCGAACTTGTTTCTGGAAGGAGATTCTCTATAGACCCCTGTAGCTTTGGGTTGCACGTAAGTGTATCTGCTTACAGGCCCACAATACGTTTTTGACCCTTCATACAGGAACATGATGGAACATTTACTACAGTACAACCATAGACTAACTCTAAGACCAGTAGGTCCCATACAAAAACGATATTTTTCTTGGCTCAGTCAGTACTAGCACATCGGTCCCAAGCTCGGTCCCAAGCTCAATAATGCGCCCCCAATAATGAACTCACATGAACACACTCTCAAATATTCTGTCAAAATAACACAGCAAATCAAAACAAAGGCGCAAATATGTATAACAAGGTGTTGGTTTCAAGGTGTAATTCGGACCAAGGGGTTCTACAACAGTGATCCAATTTCAAATCGCTAGTTGCACATTGATTGTTGGTACAACCATAGACTAACTCTAAGACCAGTAAGGTCCCATACAAAACTTATTTTTCTTGTCTCAGTCAGTGTACTAGCACATTGGTCCCAAGCTTAGTAATGCGCCTATAAATTAATTCACATGAACACACTCTCAAATATTCTGTTAAGTCACACGGCAAATCAAAACAAAGGCGCAAATATGTATATCAGGTGCTAGCTTCAAGGTGTACTTTGGTCCAAGGGGTTCTACAACAGTGTTCCAATTTCAAATCGCTAGTGGCATATTGATTGTTGGTACAACCTTGACCATTAGATGGTTAGATAATTTAAGGCAACTTTGCTCTAAACCTCATTTTTCTAGCTTTACATTTGACCATGAAAAAGCTATTTCTCTGCCTTAAATCAAGGTGCATAAAAAATGAGTTTTGTTGTCTGACTATTTTGTTTATTATTTTGAGAAAATGTTTGCCTAAAAGTTAATTTAAACTAAAAACATGCGTATTTTCTTGTCGTCCTAATGATTATTTAGGTGAGAATTGGCCCGGAAACCATCAAACTCTAGGTCAAACAAAGAGAACCTTGGCAACAAGGTTCAAGGAGCATCTAGCGGAGGTGACTAAGGCTGTCAAACAGAACGAGAAAGGAATTTCACGACGAATGACATCACAATATTATGGACTACATCTACACCCTGGAAATTAGACGTCGCAGACATAGCTGACGAAATGACATCAGGCAACTAGAACACAAATCTACTAAACAAAGACCGAGGCCACGCGGTTACACACGGCTCTTCAACTTAATACCCAAACGACATCAAACCCGACGAAGCGGAGCACCCGCTGCTACACAATAAGTAGGTTAGGTATAGATGGAAAAAAGTGAGGTAGATATTAAGTACACTTGTTTTTGACTCAGGATAGATATAAACAAAATAATAATAAGATAGGTATAAACAACATAACGATAAATAAACGCTTTGTATTTAGAAAATAGTATATATACGGCAGGTGGCGAAGGTTTTTCTTTAAGTCGAGTTATTAGTACGAGACACTGAAGAAGTCTGCACATTGTAGACGAAATACGCGTATCTGTCGAAGATAAGCAAAGGTAGTTGGAATGAAATGGAAGATAATAATTTTTCTTCCTAGAGCTTTTTGTTTTTGTTTCTGCTAACAGCCACTGGAATAAAAGCGAAAACCATCCAAGATGATCCAATCCTCCGCCGTTGACAACGGTTTTCGACTGAATCAACGCCATTTTGCATACCATAGCGCATAAAGCTGAAGTTTATCCAAGTGTTGCTGGAATAGGTATAGACGATTTAGAATGTAATATCCTGTTCATATAACAATCTTTATTACTTGATATAACCTGTTTTGATATCCATGATAATAGTTCATAATATGACATTATATTCTTCTGACAGCAAATTGTACAAAATTTATTCGTTAATGTGGAAAAACCACAAGCGTGAAGTTTATTTTACAAAACTTTAACAGATACTTAACTAAAAACCCGCTCTATATCAAAGAATACAGAAGATATTTGATTTTTTTTAGCAAAAGTTAACTGAATACCATTGCAATCTGTGTTCCCTCTTCTCCAGCGGAAACCATATTGAGTATCTGAAAGCAGGTTGTTCGTCTCAAGCGTAATTTGCCAGACAGGAAAGGATCATTTTCTCCAACAACTTTCGAATACAAGAAAACATCGTGATGGGTCGATAGGAGTTGTGGTCGGACGCGGTGTACCTTGAATGACAATAACTCTAATCATCAGGGATAACATTAAGGTACAGCAACTTAGGTATTAAACAAGTTCAACATGCGCCTCTTAGCGAGCGTCTGGGAGGTTCTCAAGCAGAGTAGAACTTGAATCCTAGAGGTTGTGAGCTGTTGGAAGGAATACCTGCAACTACTGAAATGAGAAGAAAAATTAGTATTTTCCATTTAATTTACCTAATGTTTAACTACCTGTGCCTTAATCTTGACAGATTACGCGTATTTTTGTCTTTCACAATGCTGCCGAACTTCTTCAGTGTCTCGCGCTAACCAAACTCGACGCGCTGTCGAGTCGGCACAGAGAACAGTTGAGTTAGTAGTGCGAGACATTGAAGAGTCTGCACATTTGCAGCGTGGCAATGTATGTATGTAGGAAGCCACCATCCTAGCGTGGGCCTTGCCCTGCATGCAGTTCCACTTAACAGAAAGATCATGCTTTGTTACCGTTCTAAATTCAACATACTGCTGTATGAAGGGCCAAAAGGGTTGGGCAGGTCCGTAAGCAGAGACACTTACGCGAAACCTGCGGGAATGAAGAATCTCGCTTCCAGCAATATGATCCAATAAAACGAATAACAAAATACGCAATTCAATTAAGCTTTCCACTAGATGGTTTGTTTGAGAAAGGCGCGTCAAATTCATTACAACTGTTGGAGTGGAATGCTAGCAATCATGAATGATAGACACATCCCCTCCTAGACTCCGGTTAGCCATCACTCCATTGTCCAATTGAAACTTCAATGATGCCTGATGCACCCTCCATCCCAGTATTTATATGTTTTAAATCAATGAAATATAATCAGGTTCATGCAATATATATCAAATATGAAATATATAAATGAAATAAGTATATATAAGGAGTATGTAATTTGAGACGGAAAAATTGATAACCTGTTCTGTATGTTTTCAAAACTGTATACCTTGCTTGTCAAATTTCCTTTCTGCTGGTTCTTAGGAGCAATAACATGTATTAGTTTGCACTGCACCCAAGCAACTCTAAACATAAAATCATATATGATGAAACATGAATGTATTCAATTAATAATATCTATGAATAAATATGATATGTAAGAAAATTTAAATATATAAAACGAAAATACATGTACATGTATACAACGTTGAAATTCACATCCTGAAAATTTAATATGATAATAAGTAATATACAATGATATGATGAAAATAGTAAGATATTATAATATAAATACTAAATAGTATACATTTTGAAATAGTAAACATGTATGTACAAAATACATCGAGACATCCATTGGTTTCTCTCTGAAAAGAAAAATCAGGTAGGCCTAATATCTCAAATGTCCTGGAAAAGCTGAAAGACAGGTTAAATCATCACCATTATCATAGATAATATCATATCATTTAATATCTCAACATAAAATAAGAATCTGACGTTATAATGTAAAATAAAAATACGAGGCAAACCAGTAAACTATAGTAGAATATATATCCGTAACTTAGCTGGTCATCGAAAGACTTCCGCTGTTGCAGCTTCGATAAAATTAATATCTATTAAGAATTTGTTTTCTGAGTTATAGTCAAATAACATAATAAACTGTAAGTATAATATATATATCTGTTATCCACTGGTTTGTAACTGAAAAAAACAAAGATTAGATATGTTTTAATATCCTAATAGTCTTGGAAAAGCTGAAAACAGCAAACAATTATAGAAATAAATTTTACATAAGCATGAATAATGCCCAAAAACGTAAATTAAGTAAAACCAGAACAAAAAAAAGTCCGATAACTCTTATTGGTCTGGATCTATAAATGATAATGGGAAACAGGAAAGCAATGATTATAAATTATATAGTTTTGGTGAATAAGGAAATGCTTTTTTGAGTAGAATTTGTCGTGTATAATGCTTCCAAATTTTTTTTTCAGTGAAAATGGCATAGAATATAGATAAAATAGCGAAGGGTTGTTATAGTATAAAATGATAATACCAATTTTGGTGTATTCACATATCTACAATTGTGATCTGCAATTGTAGACGGGCGCTCAGCTTTCTGTACGCCTTAGATAAATTATCACAACCACCGAAAAAAACAAATATATTTAAAATTGTTTAAAAATACTTGGGAGTTCCTTGGATGACCTGAAATTACAAAGAATAGTATATCTACAATATCGATGTGCTGCTGCTATAGTGGAAAAAATAATTGATGTGATATAACCACAATGGAACTGACTCTTAGCTTCGGGTCACTAGAATCCCCTGCGAGCCCTTTGCGGCATGTCAAGCACAGAACCAGTTCAGCGCAAGGAGACATTGAAGAAGTCTGCACATTGTAGAGGCGAAATACGCGTATCTGTCAAGATAGGCAAAGGTAGTTAGAATTAAATAGAAAATACCAATTTTTCTTCTAATTTCTAGTTAATTAGAAATTGTAAATAAAAAAAAAGGAAGTTCAGCTTCAGTCATGCATGCGAGAAGCTACTATCGGTGACGTTGTAGTTTTCGCGGAAGCCTTGGGGAAGGATCCCGATCAAATTGAGGATGCAGCCTCGGATGGCGAAGGAAAAGCCTCTGTTTAGGAAGTTTCAATTCATAAAGTTTGTATTGACTTTCAATTCGGATAGGAAAATAGGATTTCTCAGGAACAAAAGATGAAGCGATCATGGACAAAAACCGCAACCAACTAATCACCCTTTTAAAAGAACTCATGAAAGTGCAACTTTAAAATCTAACACTTAATTGTATTGTGTTTCGACATTGTGTTTCGGCTTTTTTGAGTTGTTTCTAACGACAGTTGAGACTACCAAATAAAAGAACTAGAAAAAATGCGGTATGCCAACACTCCTAACTACGCATCTGTCATTGACAATGCTGTGCAGCAGAGAAGCAGAGAGCACACTACCGCTGAGGTGGCTAAAAACTTGCGATGAAGGCGATAGGAGGATACCGATGATACCGAGAGTGATATTGAAACGCGTGTCGATAATGAGAGAGTGCGGGAAATCATTCATCCGCGGAGCAGACATTACTCATGGCTCTCTGATTTCGGTTGGTAGGTAAGGTGTTGATTACATATGAAAACTCTCTGCATATTAATACGTTTACATTGCGTTGTGCCCTAAAGAAAAGAAGTAAACTCTAGCGGCTTACGTACGATGATTAACCATTAACTCTCGATACGCAAATAATACACGGAGGGTTCTAGAAATGTGGGGATTGGGAATTAATGAAATGAATAATTACGCTAGTTCCTTCATTCGGCATATGTATCAAATATGTTATAAACTCAGCAACAATCTACCATATGAGGGATTCCATCCAGAATGGGCCGAAATCCCAAAAATCATACCCGATCATCATTGATTTGGATGAAACTTGGCACATGAGTTCGGTACGTTGGAAAAAAAATTCCACTGGTGTTAAGATAATTTGGGTTCAAGAGTAACTTTTGAGATGGGCGTATGTGTTTTCCAACATTTTACTTGAAAAATCGTAGTTCAAAAACCATTACATTTAGAGAAAAACTTTATATAAGGGAATTGTAGGGAACTAAAAGCCTTTCTTAAAAAATATACACAGAAAAAAATTTTTTTTCATCAAGAAAAATCAAAAATAATTACTAAAAATAAAATATCTAAAAAACATATTTTTAATATTTTTTAATTTGTTGTATGGAAATTTGAGGAAAAAAGACACGTTTTAAAAAAAACTCTAGGATGGACGCTCTTATAATAAAAAGTTTTTCAAATAGCGAACTTTGGTGTATATTTCAAATTTTGGTTATTCATTCTTATAAATAAATTTTGATGTTACAATATGGTTTTGGAGATCATTACAAACAATAATGATGATAATGATAAACCACGTAAACGCAACCGTTTTCAAGATATTTCTGATTTTCTTTCAATAAAATTTCAAAACCTCAAAAAATACGCCCTTTTCATAAATTACTCGTGATATTAAAACAACAATAGCTAACGATTGTTTCTCTTGTGTTTTTAGCCTTTTAAAACACATGTATGTGCCTCTTACTTACTCTTAACAGCTCGTCGATTGAAAAAGCTTCACTTAAAGTTATAAGACAAAAATAATGAATTATGGTTGGATTTATATTTATATATACCATTTATTAGTCTCGGTCATTGATAATATTACATAAACATTATATAAACTATTGATTGCTTTTATATATATTATGAATCCTGCCTTCTTCGTCATTCGAAAACAGTTTTACAAAACTTCGTTTTCTGAAATTGGAACAGAATGAGTGGTACTTTTGTGTACCTGCAATCGTTTTAGTCTGTCAGTAAATTTCATTCCATTCTGCTACCCCCTGTTCATACTCTTCATGTGATACATAACAAAACGACATTTTTGTTAAACAATCATCACTTTTTGGTTCGCCCATTCAGAATAACTCTAATGCACTTTTTATAGGGTGTTCATGTTGTACAGCAAGGCTTGCATATCTTGCCATTCGTTTTAATGTACCACCAATTGCATCGCAAGGTCCCTTACCGTGGGATGTTGCGAAAAAATGCCATTCAGCATCAATATTGTATTTCTTTTAAACTTACAAAGGCTTGCAAAGTTCTTCCTATTTTTATATTGGGATGCTGCCCGTCAGACATAAACGTAGCTTTCTTTACTTTAATTTTTGTTTGCAAAAAGCTTATTAGTTTTGAAATAAACACCTGCACCGCAATCGTATCATGTTTCAACACTTCTGAGATAACAATGAAACTGATATTTTTAAGTATTCCAGATTCCGTGTAATAAATGACAAAAGGGTGAATAGTGGCTTGCTCATTACTCCAATAACTACTTTGAACAGCATCTTGAAAAACAAATGAATAATTTTCAGAAAAATCACAAATTATTATTACTTCGCCGTCTTTAAGACAACTTTTATAATCTCTCAAGAAACTAGACTGCTGAGATTTGACAAAATCGTGGGATACTAATTGTTCCAACTTTTCACAAAAATAAGCAATAAATTCATCAATTGGTTTAACAAGTGTCTCTAAACTACATCTATCAGTTGAAATCCATTGCTCAAAGATATTTCAACTAAACCACGTTTTTCTAATTTGTCTGTTAAACTACTCTCAAAATCTGAAAAGCCTGGACATCGTTCGCATTCACGGAGGTAACATTTTTTAGTTCTAGTTGATGAGCTACATAATATTTCTTCAAAACACAATTTATAATCATTCTCGAATGAATATTTTCTAAGACCATGAAGCATCAAGTTAATGTTCTCATGAATGGTGCAAACACAAATGTTATGAGAACCTGTGCTGCCAAGTAATTTGCAATGCTTTGGTCTTAGTGCTGCAAAGAGCTAAACCCAACAGCATTTTGATGCATCTCTTGAAATTTAATGAAAGCTTCTCTTAATGAACAAACTAAAGGCGCTTTTGAATATGAACCCTCTTACCTTCACTCCTCACTGAAACGTAGTCGTTCATACCAGGGGTTGCTCGTGTAATCTCATCACTGTCGTAAAATTGCAAAATTTGGTTTTTTATTTCCAGGTTCAGACCGTGTCCCAGCTTTTCGTTAGGGGCAGCTAAAACACCTTCGTGCTTTGCAAGGAATTTAGCTTGTGATACGATGTACTTGTTTGTTATTCCAAATTCTGCCATTACTCTTTGATTTGTCCAAGATTGTGGTAAAACCGAAAGTATCCTTACTTGATCGTCCCTCGAAGTTTCTGGATCAGCATACCGGTCCTTTAGCTGCGCGATTATTTCGTCATATTCGGCTGCTTTCACTTTCAATTGTTCCAGGTCATCCTCCTCCGCTTGATCCCCAAATATGTGTGTCCGAATGCCGTTTGAAACATCTTTGAACTTTTGCGGGCATAATTTACGTTCAGGAACTTTTAGCCGATATTGGCGAAACGTTGATTCCAGCTACGCCCTTGTTAAATAGCTCAATATTATGGCGCCTTGAATAATCTTGCACTGCTATCAGATGGCACTGACATTAATGATATTGCCGATGGCGTTTCCTCGAGACCATACAAGTCTACTTGCCGTGATGTAGATGGTTGTGGATCCATAATGTTAGTAATTGATGGTTTCTCACTAGGCTCCGAAATTGCAGCATGGGATTGTTCCGTTCTATTTAAATGCAAACGACAATTATCACAAATCATCAAAGAAGTGTCCAAATGTGTTTTGCCCATAAACTTGAGTTTTTTGACATTTTGTTCGGTTAATTTACGAAGGTTTTTTGAGCATCGTTTAGTGGGAAACGGCATACAACACTTCTTCATGTTAAACTCCATTTTCAGTTCACTCAGATAGATTTTACTGATGAATGCGACTATGTATGAGCATATATATTGGCTGTGGTACCTTTGGAAATGCAGGTATAAAACATCTCTGGTAGTTTACAGGCAGCGTACATTAGCTGTTTTTTATGAGAAGATATACCTGACATACGTTCTAGCTGCTATTTGTCTACCTACCTTAAACAATATGTGTTACTTTCATCGCTACATCACCGAACTGTTCGGAGTGTAGTTTTCACACACTACACCCGACCTCTAACATCGTTGGAGCTTGGCAAAATAGTCAGCAGTTCGATTAATATGCTTCTTCTATATGACCCTCCGCATAATTTCATCATCTGTCCATTTCACACTTGTCGCCCCTGCGACATCTATCTCGCTGTTACTTTCATCGCTTTAGCAAATTCGCTCCCTTCATTCTCTGAGCGGCCCGACCGATACAGCCATAAAACAATTATAAAAACAATAGTGCTATTTATCTTGTTCTTTTCAAATGAGTTTTCTTATCATCCTGATATCAAAAGAAAAGAGGACATTAGAGTAATGTGAACGTTATAATATGAAGATCTTGGAAAATTTATCATTTCTGGTGGAAATCTCGATTAACTTAAGAAAAGAGCGAATTTTCTGAGGTTTTCTCATTCTATTGAAATAAAATCCGAAAAATCTCGAAAACGGTTGCGTTCAGGTGATTTATCACTATCATTATTATTGTTTTTAATGATCTCCAAAATCATATTGTATAATTAATTTTCATTTATAATAATGAATAACCAAAATTTGAAATATGCACCAAAGTTCGCTCTTCGGAAAACTTTTTTATTATAAGAGCGTCCATCCTAGAGTTTTTTTCAAAACGTGTCTTTTTTTCTCAAATTTCCACAAAACAAATTTGAAAAATATTAAAAATATGTTTTTTTTTATATTTGATTTTTAGTATTTATTTTCGATTTTTCTTTATGAAAAAATTTTTTTTTTCAGTGTACATTTTTTTTACAAAGCCTTTTTAGTTCTCTACAACTCCCCCATATAAAGTTTTTCTCTAAATGTAATGGTTTTTGAACTACGATTTTTCAAGTAAAATGTTGGAAAAAAACATACACCCATCTCAAAAGTTACTCTTGAATCCAAATAATCTTAACACCAGTGGATTTTTTTTTTTTCAACATACCGAAGACGTGTACCAAGTTTCATCAAAATCGAAGAAAGTTGAGTTTGGTGACCGACCGATTTGGCGTGGAATCAGTCATATCATATTTATCGATGTATTCTCATGTTTATCGATATATTCTGAAGCGGTTAAGACTTAATTTTATAAATTTATACACATACACTCGAGCGAGAATTTTGTTTTCCCAATTTTTTTTAGCTATCATGATTTCACTCTTTAAACTTAGAGGTTACCTTTACGATTTTAAAATGCTCTCAATTTGGCTTAATTAAATCGATTTACCTACCCGAGCAGAAGATAGCAACATATCAATACCTAATTTTGATCTTGATAACTGGTCTTGGTATTAAAGAGCTCACATTAAGAAGTTAAATACCTAAATAAAATACCTAAGAATTGCAAGCAAAATATCTCTCGAATAACAAAACTTGTTATTTTGCATACCTGGGAATACATGAGAAATACTATTTTTATATTGTCTTACCTCAATTTGGTATTCGCATAATTTTTCCTCTTAATCTTAGCTCTTAAATATCAAGGTCAGTTATCAAGTTATGACCAATGATTTCACCAGAACATTGTAGACCCAATCTCAGGAACACATTGCTTCTTGTGCTCTCAACTGATGACTTATTTATTCATTGCGTGAGCGTGAGCATGATTGACCGCCCGAGATTGCTACTCCGTTATTGCTAGATCAACTGTAATTTCAAAGAGAAACAACAGATGGTGCTTGGAACTAACATGCATAATCAATCTGTAATAACTGGTGATCCCTAGCTAAGACAATAGCGGCACTGGCGCCACCCGAATGCAGGACAAGTAAGGAAAGGGTACACACTCAGATTTTTTTTACAGAAATCTGTAAAATTTGACTGAATTCTCAACAACTGAACGCTCGGTAATCCGATTTAAATGATTTCGGTTGAATTTTACCGAAATCCGGTAATTTTTTTACAGAAAACTGTAAAAGTTTACCGAAATCTTTTAAATCAGATTACCGAACGTTCAGCTATTAAAGATTCGGTAAAATATTAAAGATTTCGCTAAAAAAAATCTAAGTGTGTACACAGCAAAAGTACATAGTTGACAAAGAAGCTTATGTGATAATGTTTGGTGTCAAAAAGCTTTAATGCCCGGACGTTTGTATTGTTCACTGATAAGCAAGCTATTACGAAGATCTTCACCCTAGTAGCACACTTGTTGCTGTTCGGTTGAGATAACATTAAATGACTTGCTAAGTCATAATCAAGTTATACCTGGTACAGACATACAACGTACAGCGTTGTACTCCTTTAGTCTAGTACTCGTTTTTTAGTACTGGATTAAAGTATTTGACAGTTTGCACAGCGCTGTACGTTGTATGTCTGTCCCAGGCATTACTACAACTAATTATGATCGTAGTGTGCTATGGCATTGAGCATAGAGGCCTGCCAGTATTGCCTGCTTTAGGGCTACTTATCTGCAGTCGTTCGATTACGAAGTCCGTTTTCGAAGATCGGTGGACCATGCTGATGAAGACAGCATGTCGAGGATTCCACTGAAGCAAACCGATCCGGAGAACGTTACCGAGGAGTTAGATGTCGTCGAGTTGAACCAAATTCAAACGCTTCCGTTGGCAGCAGTTGAGCTATTGCATGCGACGGCAGACGACAAGTCTGTAAGTTGATTGGTCCAAGGATTGAAGCATGGACAAACGGTTGATCCCAAGGACTAGTTCGGAATAGACCAAAGTGAATTTTCTTTTCTGGAAGAGCTCTATTCTACCCTTTTCAGCGTTACAAGAACAAACTCTTTTGCCACCAGCTTAATTTTGGGCTGACCAAGGATAACCAGGGAAATCAAGAAAATTTTCAAACCCAAAAAATCCTGGACCGGCCCTAGTCAAACTTTTACGTTCAACCACAACATAATTGGCAAAAAATTCCCCAACAATCAGCCAGACAACCCACTACTATTTCATGGTATCTTCTCAAGCATAAGAGGCCAATTTTCATGAATTCAAAAAGAAGTCCTTTATCCCGCGCGCCAGGCTCAAACTTTTGTAGACTACTTTCTTTATTATTTTTTTAACTACAACAACATGAAACAAATTTCCATCATCATCACCGTGACGAACAAAATAGTTTGTAGTGTTGATAAATGGTCTTTGACGATTGTTCCGGTCCGTATTAACTTCTGTATTATTTGTAACATTGATTTTTTTAAGGGCGGCTTGTTGGGCCATCCCCAACCCCCTGTCTCGCCGGGGAACCATCGTACACAGCACTGTTTAGAGTCCCACGCTGGCACAGGACGATGAGTAGCCGCCCCTAACATGGAGAACAGACGCTCAGATATACTGCACCCTTTGAAGAGGGCAGCTCCCCTTCCCCTGTCAGCATATGTCCAAGGTCCCACCGGGGTTGGTTACCTGATCTTTCCTATGGTTACTCATACCCCAGTCGGCACCATGGGGAGGTAGGGATAGGAGTGACTGGACAAGAGGCTAAGGAGCGCAGTAGGATCTATTTTATACCTGCAGGTACGCGGAGTACCAATGGTACGCATTGTCCAGTCATTTACCAATCATTCACCAACCATTATGGCTGGCAATCGTGCCTACTTTGGACTCCGAAGGACGCTAAGATCGAACAAAGTTCGCCGAACCACAAAGTTGACCATCTACAAGACATTAATTAGACCGGTAGTTCTCTACGGCCACAAAACATGGACATTGCTAGTGGAGGACCAACGCGCCCTTGGAGTCTTTGAACGGACGGTGCTGCGTACCATCTACGGTGGAGTGCAGATGGAGGACGGAACGTGGAGAAGGCAAATGAGCCACGAATTGCACCAGTTGCTGGGAGAACCTCCCATCGTACACATCGCAATGTGAACCATCGTACACATCGCAAAAATCGGTCGACTACGATGGGCTGGGCATGTTGTAAGAATGTCGGACGACAGCCCTGTTAAGATGGTTCTCGAAAACGAACCGACAGGTACAAGAAGAAGAGGCGGGCAGCGAGCAAGGTGGATCGATCAAGTAGAAGGTAACCTGCGGACCCTCCGCAGACAGCGAGGCTGGCGAGTGACAGCCATGGACCGAATAGAATGGAGACAACTTCTGTGTACAGCAGAGGCCACGCTGGCCTTAGTCTGATTGGTTTGGTAAGGTAAGTGTTAATAAAAGTGAGAATAAAAGTATGTAAAAAGAAAATAATCCATTTGTCAAGAACTTCGTCAAAATACAATCTTCATTTTTACAAAACAAAAAAAGTAACATAACCGTACAAAATAATCCGTTTTATATCAGTAAAACATCGTCAGTTACAATCTTCATAAATGATTCAAAAAATTAGCTTACTGTTTAGCAAACAGTTTTAACGTATGTTTGACCGGAACCAAGCAAGGTGAAGCCGTACTGCTGGGAACCTGTTACAGATCCGTTGCAGAGAGTGCATGCTGATTTCACAGGACCGTTGATGGAGACCTATATCTTTATCCTGGCGGACGCCTATACAAAGTGTTAGGAGATCAGGATCGGCAAGTCCATCACAGCCGAAGCTACGGAAGCGATGTGCCGGGAAATATTCAGTACGTTTGGAATCCCCTCTGTATTAGTTAGTGATGACGGTATCAAGTTCATTGCGGAGACATTCCAAAGTTTCTTGAAACAGAATGGAGCAGTTTATAAGATGCCCCGTACCATCCCGCTAATAATGGTCAAGCGGAACAGTACGTTAAGACCTTCTAGCAGAAACTCAAATCTTTAAAGATTCTTAACATCTCAACTGGACAGTAACCTTCCCTACTAATGTTCGGACGGCAGATATGTTTTCGTTTGGGCTTACTATTACCAAAGAACTCCAAGCAGGATTCACCAGACCTTACCGGGCGAATGTTCAACGATGAAGACGGAGTTCAAGTACGAGACTTCTTAAAACCGAATAAATAGCAGGTCGGAAGAACCGCATAGAAGGAGGCTAGGTACGGGACCAGTGGAGCATTTAAATGGAGAAATGGAGCAAATAAATGGGTAGACGCAGTTATACGGTAAAATAGGTAAAAATTTCCACAGGAGGAATAACAATAATAATAAACCGTACCCATTAATGGGTAAAGGAAGCTTCCCGTGTGTAGTTATCTCGCATAATGCGACGCCGCTTCATCCGACCAAAATACGTAATTTCTATCCATTCAAAAAATCAAATCAATATTTTTTTTTTTTTTTAAACAAAGACCGTGCGTAGCGTAGTTGCTACTCCGTTACTGATCAGAACTAGTGTAATTGCACAGAGGACCACATAGATGGAGCTTGGGAGTAGCTTTGCATCTTCAATGTACAAGTTCACTAATTTTATTTATAGATCAGTACCGGCGCCGGCCACGTCCTCATGGTCTTTGGGGAGGGGGGAAGGATGATTAGTTTGACAATCGTTGGTTAGAGACCGTGTTTACCTCTGCGCCTCCACTATTGTCAAGGGAAGGATAGTTTTTGTGTTAGTGAGGCAGGTTATTTTTAGATCATGGATTCACTGTGATAAGTGATGCGAGCTATGAAAGCGCAGTAGACTGCTTTTTATTTAAAATCTAGCGGTGATAGAAAGAGGCAAGTGACAAATGACAAGGAAGGGGACGGGCCTGGGATTGAACTCCCGACCGTCTGCTCAGTAAGCAGAACGGATAACCACTAAGCTATCCAGCCACGTCATTCAAAAAATGGAATCAATATTTTCTACAAACATTGATCTTGGTACAGTTCTTCATTAATAGCCAAATTACTGGGCCATGGTGTGCAAATTCCTCTCTCAGATATGGCAATGTAAAGCCTCACCTTTTGCTCAAACTTATGCTTAAACTTATATTTCAGGGAAGTAGCTTTCATCATCCTAAACGAAAGATTTTCAGGCGTAATTTAGGGTCATCCAGCGGTATTGGCATTTGGGTTGGGTTGATATATGTTGCTCTGTGTACGGTGTGTCTCACAATAGGTGTCACCTTTTTTCAGTCTGGGTTTATTTTAACTAAGCTGAGTAACTTTAACAGCGGAATTTATTATACCCGTTTTGAGTGTATTCTTTTGACAGCATACCGCTGAAGATGAATGAGTTATAAGCTTGTAGTACACTGTTTGTCCAATAGCCAAATATTTGGCATAGGCAGCTAGACAGCTGACAGATATCATAGATGTTTATCAGATGCCTATCTGCCTATGACAAATATTTGGCTATTGGACAAACAGTGTACTACAAGCTATAGTCACTAGATTCACAGTCTGGCGGATACAACAACGGGAGCCAATTTGAACTGTCAGTTGGCGGAGCCAATCCAGCAAATCTCGAGTAATTCATGTTAAGCGCCTAAAAGCCATTTGTAAACCACGTTGATTTCTCACAAATTACAAGAATCCCACTATATCCTGCTACTCCATATGGTAGAACTAACATTCTTATACCATGCTTTCATTTCACGAGAGTAATTTAAGATTCAGGAGAAATCGATATTTAAAGTCATTGTTTACAAATGGCCTTTAGGCCCTTAACATGAATTACTCGAGATATGCTCGATTGGCTCCGCCAACTGACAGTTTAAATTGGCTCCCGTCGATGTATCCGCCAGACTATGAATCTAGTGACTATAGAATGAGCGTCACCGACAAACTGGCATAAAACTCAATCTTCACTATTGATCAAAAATCCATAACGACCGATTGCAAAAGTGCAACGATCCCATCTGTCATAACCTATTGAATCATTTTATCTAGATCAAATAAATGTGTCCAGAATTGCTCAGACATGAACCGTCTTATCAAGTTCCCAAGCGTGTTCGTGGCTTCAATAAACGTTCTCAGCGAACACGAAGGTAGATGTCAGTAAAATGATTTGAGCAGAAATATTAAGACATTTTCTATTGCCATTAATGTTGGTTTGTCGGTGTAAGCGTTTCTGTTTGTTTATATTTAACGGCTACCATGGAAGCCATGCGGGAGAAAGTTTTAAAATTACATTTGCAAAAGCTTAGACTTAAGCAGTTCTGAATGAGTAAGCGTTTTGTTTTTTGTACCTTAAAACATTTAAAGGAAACTGGCAATGTACATATTCAACATAAATGAGGTGCCAGGCGAACTGCCAGAACGAAGAAAAAGATCAAATGTGTGAGGGAGCGAATAATACGTAATGTATGGCCGTAAATTGAGCAAACAATTTCAAATGTCCCCTGCTTCAATGAACAGGCTCCTCAGACATTATCTGGAATGCAAACCGCACAAGAAACAACGGGTTCACGGGTTGACGGAGCGTCAAAAGCAAGCCAGGGTCGAAAGAAACAGACATCTTTTGGTTCGGCACGGTGAATGCGAGATTCTATTTTCGGATGAAAAGCTTTTCCTCCTCCAGGACAGTCATAATCAATAAAATGATCGAGCGAGCGCGCGCGCACGTGTCTGTGTGTGTGTGTGTGTGTGTGTGTGTGTGTGTGTGTGTGTGTGTATGTGTGTGTGGGTGTGTGGGTGTGTGTGTGGGTGGGTGTGTGTGCGCGTGTGTTCAATCCAACGCCCACCGTCCGGCAGTGTTTTTATGGAAGAAAAATGTTTACAGTTAAATGAGCTTTTGTCGACACGACAACCATTTTTAGCCCGAGAGTTGGAAGGATATAGCTCTGTTGAGTTCTAGTGACCCATTTCAGAATGCCTGGTTACTCACGTCCATTTCGAGGACGCTTTCACTTACAACCTGCCCCGCAAAGACACAATACAAACATCAATTGGAAATCAGTATTGTGCATACACTTCCATCATCAAATCATATTGTTTTGACGATGGCACGTTTTTTGTATTATCGTTCAAATATAGTTATAATCGGATAGATTTCACCGGAAATTGTTGCTGATGTTCAGTCTTCATTTGGACGGCCACTCTGTGATGCTAAAGGTTGCATTTATGTCTCTACAGGAGAAGCTCTCCGCTATTCGGCAATTATTTCCACATCATCCTCTTCGCGTGGAACAGCACGAATATATTTAGTACTTCGCGCACAAACGCAATACAATGAAAATCACTTCCGAGAACAGTTTAAACTTGAAAAATTACAAACATTATGCAACGAAAAAAAAAAATTACAGTTCTCCATCTGTTCACCACGTGGTGAGTGCTGCTGAAATTATATGCCAGTCAGTAACGCGCGTATGCGCCACCGACAAACCGACATGAAACTCAATCTTCACTATTGATCAAGATCCATAACGACCGATTCAAATGTGCAGCGATCCCATCTGTCAAAACCCATAGAATCATTTGATCTAGATCAAATAAATGTGCCCAGAATAGCTCAGACATGAACCATCTCATAAAGTTCCCAAGCGTGTTCGTGGCTTCAATAAACGATCTCAGCGAACACGAAGATAGATGACACTAATATTATTTGAACAGAAATATTAAGACATTTTCTATTGTCATTCATGTCGGTTTGTCGGTGTATGCGCGTTAGCTTCGTTCTTTACTGCTGACCAGCAAATGGCCGTTTTTTACATTGCACGACTATTCTTTTTTCTCTCTCCACACTATCCCAATAATCGAAATCCCCCGCTATGAGGCGACTCTATGACGACTTCTAAACTGTTTATAATCATCAAGTCACTCGCGACAAAGCGGAAAAATACTCTAGTTTAATAATTTATGTCCGCGTGGCACAATACTAACAGCACTAATAGTACGTTCACACTACAGCTTATATTACGTGATATAGAGTATCTTGATATCAAATGACATGTACATTATTTTCAGTGAAAACCAGATGTATAGATGCTGATATCAAGATACTCTATATCACGTAATTTAAGCAGTAGTGTGAACGTACTATAAGCTGATATTAACTCTTCCTCTGGTATCGGGGGCGAAGCACAAAAACAAAAAAACTGGGAAAACTGCCGATCATCAAACATTTTGGGAAGGAATCGATTATATCCATTGCATCGTACACAAAACACGTGGAGATTTTATGATTTCACTGTTCGTTTAGGTTGAATTACGAATATATTTATGATTTGATTTTTCGCGAAAAGGACGCAGCAAAAAACAAAACAAAACGTCAGTTTCCAGGCGCGGCTTGCTGCGATCACCTTCACACCCTCAAAATTTGTGTAAAAGTATAGCGAATCAAAACAACAACAAAGATACTAGTACCGAAAAGTGCAAGAATTCTTGCAAGGTGCAGACTGCAAGGTGTACTTCGGACCTAGGGGTTCTGCAACAGTGAACCAATTTCAAACCGCCGATTTCATATTGATTGTTGGTAACAACGCCCGTCATCGATATAGATGGAAAGAAACAACTTTTTTTTAAATTAAAATCCCCTAGTATGTTTTGTAGTATCCACTTTCTGCGCTATACAGGGTGCGGCAGAAAATAATGCGAAATTCTTTCAAATCCCATTTTCAACTAACTCAAGCAATAATATCAACATTCTCGAGTGCAGTTATGTTTATAAAGTCCTTTTAAACAACTTTATTCAATGTGTCCTCCAGTTTTATTAATAACATTCTCGAGCCGACGCCGGAAGCCAGAGCATGCCTTTTGGACGTAGTTCTCCGACATTGACTGCCATGTGCGTGTTATGGTTGACTTCAGGGTTTTCACACTAGGGTGTGATGTTTTGCAGGCTCGTGCTTCAACATATGCCCAAATCGAATAATCCAACGGATTAAGATCTGGAGAAACTTCATGTTATCGTTCAACCATTGTTGGGTTCGATTGGACGTGTGACACGGTGCTCCATCCTGCTGTTAAACAACGTTTTGGTCCTCGGAGAAGTTGGCCTTCACCCAGGGAAGCACTTGGTCCTTTATACACTTCGCTATTGATTTTAACTCCAGCATCAATGAAAACAGGCGGCATTTTCAAACCGTTGGACGCCACCAAGCCAAACATCATGGCACCAGCCGGATGTTTGGTTTGAAATTTGAATTTCACTTTTTCCGGAACGTTCTCCATTTTCTGCGGTGAAATGAACCGGTCCGTGCGGCTATTGGCCACAGCATCGATGCTGAAAAGCTTTTCGTCGGAGGACAGGGTTATCATTTTTGCCTTCTTCAACAAGGAAAGCAATCTTTTGGAACGAGTCACTCGTAGTTCCTTGACCCGGTCCGTAATCAAGTGGCGTTTCACTCTGGCTCTGGAAGATGCATGCAGGTCTTCTTTGATGATTCTCTGCATGGATTTCTCCGAAATATTGGCTTCCTTAGCAAGTTTTCTTATGGAACACACCAGGTTGCGAGCAAATTTGCACGGACCGATAAGATCACGTTCGGCGTGCGTGCAAAGCGCGGAAGTCCTCTTCCTGGCCTCCGCGGCTTAGGACCATCCTGCAGGGACTTTTTTATGCGTTAAACTGTTGCCAAATGGCACCCTACCACCTTGGCAATCTCTTTCGGTTTCTTCTGGGCGAGCAACAAACTGGTTATCACTTCTTTCGCGAAAATTTTGACGAATTTGCAATAAAACAAATAGAATGTTTGGATGCAGCACTTGAAAGTAAACATAAACAAATACACTTTCGACAGAAATTAGTCACTAGCTACACGAATTAACCCAATACTCAAGTTTGAGTATTTTCGCATTATTTTCTGCCACACCCTGTAGTAGTAAGCTAAAAAGTTTTCAAACACCAGAATGGCAATTTTATTATATGTCAAATTAAAGCAGAAATGCAAACAGTTAAACATTTCGTGTTACTTGGGATGGCGGATACAACAGGAGGAGAAAAAGATGGAAAATTGTGGAAATTATGATAAGATTTTATGAGCCCAATTTTTATCTTATGAGCATACTGGCGGATTTTAGTAAAACATAAAATGTTTTCCAGTAGAGGTAACTTCCAAATTTATTAACTTACTTTCAAAATGTTGTCTATAACGATCGATAAAAAAAAATACGGATTCGTAAAACCACTTTAAGATCCTCATTTAACTCAAACAGGAAGCTACTGGTAGCACATCATGCAATGTTTCTGCTTCACCCCTATTAAAGCATGTACATTATAAAACTAACGATACAATTATAGATACTTTGACTGACATTGAAAGAGAGCTACCGCATGATATAATGTACATTATCACGGTCAATAATCACGGTAGGGCTGGCTTTGTTCACGTCATGATTAGTGGGCGTTAATGGATAACAATTGCATTGATTGGTATAACTCAGATGAACGGGCTGATAGGAACTGCATTTAATCGATGAAATTACCTCCTGAATTTGAGCTAATGATGTTTCCCTGGGCAAATAATCAGCCATCGATTTCCAGAATCGCTTAGTACTCCTTCAAAAACTAGCATCACCATTAGAAGTGATATTTTCCCCAAAAGTGTGGGGGTGTTTGTTTACATGGGGCATTTTAAACTGGTTGTTTATCACAGTTAGCTTTGTGAGTTTCAAATATCTCTCGCAGGGAAGACCAGACTCAGCTATACCTCCAGCATTATGTGGCTTTATAGCTGTACCTATACCGACTGAAGTAAACGAGAGCAAATGTAGGTCCTGTTGAAAAGCCATTCTAGCTAGGCTTATCGGTCATCCTGACGCAAGCCAAGCCGATTGATAATTTTACCCGATGCGAAATCAGGATGACCATAAAACAATATTCCCCGATCAAAAACATCCACCGCTTATCGCACGCACTATCTTATCGCGTTAGTTTATCTTATCCAACAAGCTCAGTCGATAATTTTGCGTTTCTCATAGACGTAAGCAAAAGTGTAATTTTGATATCGAACACAGGGAATCGCTTCTTTTGTTTTGGTTGAACTGCATTAGGAATTTCCTTGCCTAATTAGTGGGTGCCTGGATACTTGGTTGGACAGTCGATCATTTGCCGTGTTTAGTGAATTTCCATTAGGTCTAAATTTTTCTTCGAAAATCCCAATGAAAATGTTCGAAAATGATAGTGTCTCCCGAGAGGAATATCGAATTCTGCTGGATAAAAATGCCTTACTTGAAGCACAGATCGCGGAATACAAACAAGTGGTACGTTCTTGCAGAATTTCCAAAGCCTTCAATAAGTCTGTTTATTGTTTCCAGCAACTTTCCTGCTCAGACAACCTCGACTATATGCGAGTAAACTCCAATGCCCTGCAAGAGCACTTGATCAAGTGTAGAGCGGCATTATTGATTAGCGCAATCCACACACCCTCCCACTCGCCCCCATCCAGCCCGATGTCATCGGCAATTTCGTCGAAGGAAAATTCTCACCCCCTGGAACTGACGGCGACAGCGACAACGTTAACCCGACCCAGCAACAACTCTGCTGCCCTGAAAAGTGAAATTGAACTTCTGAAAGCTCAGTTGGATATCTACAAAAGTGACTTTGCCGAAGAACGAATTGCGCGTTTAGCTGTGATGGCGGAAAAGAACCGCCTGGCCAGCGAGTTGCAACAACTTCAACAACAAAATCGAACTCTGATTGCTGAAGCGTTGAATGGGTATGGGAGCGAAGAGGACGGGTAGAGCTCATAATTACCAATGGGACTAATCGCGCTGATTTTTATGATTATTTCATTACACAGCCAAGCGGAACAACAGAACTACAGCCGAAGGTGTAGCCGAATGTCTCAGGAAAGCGACGGGGTGGTTGGCAATGAACCACAACAGCAGCTGAAGACGGGAGACGATACCTATCAGGCGGATCGGAAAAATACTTCCTACTGTCAGCACTGCAATGGAGTTTTCGGAGATATTCAGGCACTTGAGACGCACATCGACGAGTGTCCGGCATATTGATGTGCGACTTATGGAATTATTAAATTCGATAAAAAGAATGTGCAGTTTAATTTTTCAATGTTAATTAGAATCCAAAAAAAATTGAAAGTGCGATCACAGACAGACGTTTTAGCCAGAACAAAATTAATGGATAACTTCGTGTAAACTTTGAAATCGCTAGCAAACGCTAGCGTTTGCAATTGCTGCTTCACTAACGCCACCGCCATTCAAGCTTGAGGAGGACCACATAGTGGAAGCGAACGCGACGCGTTCCTAGTCGGAGCGATTTTCAACGTGACTTGATATCCATACACAGAGAAACCAAACTATCCAAAATTAAGTCATTTTCACTCATCTTGACAGCAAAGTAAAACCAGTCATAATTGAGTTTTTTAAGAAGTATCCAATTTTGAGTATTTTGGAAAGACTCGATGCTGAGTGAAATTAACTGTTTGTTGAAAACTAATCGACAGTAAAAATAATCCAAATTCGAGTCTTCATTTTTGAAAATATTTTTCGAAAATTTGCTCTAGTGAACTTTCGTTCTCTAAATTCAATAATAGAAAATATAAATTTAAATAAAGGAAATGTATTTGTTTACAATTTCGAGTACATCAGATCTTCGTTCATTACGTACATACAAGTACATTACATCTTCGGGGGGTCTGGAGTCATTTCAGCGGAATGGTTTTTTTTGCTAATGTGTTCCTCCAACACCTTGAACTTGCAATTGATGGTTTCTTCACACTCATCAATGCAGGAATGTCTAAAATTTTAAAGTGACAACAATAAAAATAGGCACTTGAATAAATGAAATAATTACACATACCGGTTATATTTTGTAGCTTCCCGAGTCCATAATTTTCTCTAATTGCTCCATATCATTTGTAGGCACCTCAATCGCGTTAAATTTTGAATTGGACACTAGACAGGATAAAACTAAACACTAGAAACGGTACGAAAAAAAAACAATTTCTTTCCACCATTGTTGATTGAATGGACTTCAAAAATTTTCAGCCAAAACAAAGTGACAGCCCAACACTCCGATTTGGATAGTTTCGTGAAAGGCACCTCTCGCGTACATTGAAAACTTACTTCTCTTGAAATACCTTGCTGATTGTAAAATTAACTTTTTCAATCATACTTCAGGGTTGAGTTAAAACTACCTACCAGTGAGAACAAAATTATATCCAAAATAGTAGTCCTAACAAAGTACATAATTTTGAGTACTTTCACCCTTGATTTTGGATAGTTTGGTTTCTCTGTGTAGTGAACGCGATTAGAAGCGATATCAGTTAAATAAGATGTAAACAGGGTATGCCAATCGAATTTGTCGTCCTTTTTGCTCCTCTGCAGTTTAAATAGACGACGGAGTTTGAAGTCCTTTAACAATTTACACAGTGAAAGAAAGAACAAGACGACACAAAACTATAGACACTCAAGTCATAGACCGGACAACGTGAATCTGGCACAATTGATGTATCCAAAACAACTGTCAAATCGTAAAGGAAATGTTCGTTTTGGATACAACATGGTGGCACGTTGTCCGGTCTATGACTTGAGTGACTATACACAAAACGCGTGTTATGATCAGAGATGCCAATTATTTTTTGACGTAGGACTACGTCTTTGTTTTTAATACAGGGGTACATGTTGCGAGTACAAAAATTTGGAGCGTCACGAAATATGCTTAGGTTTTGAACGTTAATAACTAAGTCATTCCTCGATTGATTTCCAAAATTTTTACCTCAATCGATTGGAACATTTTCTTCGAAGCGTTCCAATTTATAAATCTATTGCTTTTTAACATTCTACTATTGAAATTAACGCAAATACAAGGTGATGTCTTGTAATGCCGATTTTTCAGAGTAAATATACCAAATGCACAGTTCTTTCCTAGCGCAGACTTCATATTTAAGTAACGAACGTCTCCCAACCAGCCACGAAGGTTATAAAAGAGGTACACCTTGATATTTTGCTTTAGTCTTACGGCAGTCGTTGAGCTGTGCAGTGGTGGTAGGAGCCCAGTTAGCGGCAGCAGTCGTTGCTCGGAGAAGCGTTGCGTTGGTGCAGTTGGCTGTTGGTTGACTGCTGTAACCTGGCGGGAAAAAGCCGCCCGTGACGAGGCAAGAATCATCCCACGTCACCTGCAGATGGCCACCAACAACGACGAGGAGCTGAACCAGGAAGACCTAAAAGAAAGTGCTAGCTCAATCGCGAACCATGCTTCTCTCCGGTTTATTAAATCCGTCCTTTTCAGGACGACCAAATCCGTATGCCAATGAAAGAGTATTTGGTGGAATTTTTCTCTTGTGCTGTTTGAAATTTCAGTTACCACGTCCCGGCTTAAGAGGATTGCTATCAAGGCCGCGTGCCGGAGTAAATGACAAAGCGCGTTGAACAACCAACAAACGAAATTCAAGAACGGATAATTCGAGCCGAACTGCAACATGTCAGACTGACCATGTGTACAGATCTATAGTATAGAGTGTAGGTTGAAATCGTTTTAGTTCCTAGTTGTGCATAGAGAATAAGTTGCTGGCGGTATATAATAAATAATTCATAGGGAGAACTTGAGAGCTGGTGGCGTGGCCATCTTCGAGAAGAATACAATTTCACCAGCATCAACGTCCCACGCAATCGAAAAGCTGAATGAACGATACGATCCCATTCTTTTGGAAGCTGATAGCTATGGCGATATTTGCGCTGCAAATATCATAGTCGAAGGGTGCATGATGACGCTGTTTTGTATTTACCTATCACCAAATACCACGATGAAGCTTGGCAAAGCTTTCCTGGCAAGAAACCTGTTCTACTATAAATATAAGGATATTCCTGTCATCGTAACGGGCGATTTCAACATCGACATCTCAAAAGAAGAGAATGTTGTTTTTGTTAGATACATGAAAGATGCATTGGACTTGGATCTTATTTCGGTTTCCAACAAACCTACTACGTTGGGTGGATCGTGCATCGATATGGTGTTTACGAGGAAAACTCCCGCGATACCGACGGAACGTTTCATTACGTATTTTTCGTACCATCGTCCGTTGTTTACATTGCTGTCTGCAGCAAAGCAATGAAAAGCAACGTTCCATCGCAAACTTCTTTTCTGCAGTCGGGACATCCTCCGGTGAAGCTCTGGCTCGTTCTGGCATTACCAATTCGAAGCTGCTAACTTGGTGCCTTATTTCTATGGCACTCATTGCATAGATCGCCTGATCGTGGTTTCCGATCTGTAGGTTCATTCGTGACATCCGTTAGCAATGCAATTTAGCATTCTTTTTGAATCATCTTCCAATGATTGAGTTCAACGATCAAACATCTTGTATTGAGAAAATTTATAATTTTTACCATGAACAAAACAAAACATAACTATCTTCTCAAAACGTTAAAGATAGTGGCCCTCTCAAGCATCGTAGAAAATACAACCGGGGCTGTATCATCATCAAAACCAAACGGCCCTTTTCAGGGCCACCAAATGCTATCTAAAGAGTTACAAAAGAATTTTCTTACATATTTACTTCCTAATGCTGGTCTAACGTTTCATTAGCACTATTTCAACCTAGACGTCTATCGGCAAAAATAGACTTTGAATTCCCAAACAGACCACAACCATATACAACGCAATAAAGATAATGATCTGGGCGATGATATCATATCAACAGGATATGCTCTTATGGTGCATTCTAGCTCCATCATCTCGGAAGGCAATTAGCTCCAGCAGCAAGGTTCGGAAGAAGAAAACGTATAGCACCACATCTACCGGGTGCTGAAGCATTTTAACCCAAAGTGATAAGCGTTAGGAACAGCTTCGACAATGACATTTCCGAGCTGATTGAATGCCTAGCTTCCCGACTGTTATAAAGTATCTTGATATCATATGCCATACATATTATTTTCAGTGAAAGCAAGATGTATGAATGTAGATTTCAAGACAGGCTAAAACAAATAATTAAGGTTGTACTGCGAACATTTAGTGTATGGGAATTAGAACAATCAAACGATCTATATTGCACATTGCTTCGTAGTCCTACGTCAACTTTGCGTACAACATCATTGGGCTGTCCCTTCTAGTTTTTCAAATATCTGTGACAAAAATTTGAAATGTCTGGGAATGTTTATAAAAGTCTGTATTTTTGTTTTACAAAATTGAACAACATATCCCTTTCAGGGATAGGAAGGGTTTCTCACTATCATAAGAAAATTCCCCGGCTCAGCTTCTTCGGTTAGTCAGTGATTATCTTTTAAATTTCAGGGTAGCTCTCTCCTGATCTTCTGCAAAGGCTCTTTGCTAAACTTTTGGGAAGTTTATTCCTGAACTTCAGGTAAAATTCCTCTTAAATTTATTGGCAGTCACTTCTTGTTTACTTCGAAATTCACTTTTAAGAACCCAACCTTACCTTCCAGAAACATTTGGTAAGTTTTTTCCTGACCATAATTACTTTCGAAACTTCTGATAAGTTCCATGCTGAACTACGAGGAAAGTTTCTGCAAAACTTTGAGAAAGTACTCTCCAGAATTTCTTGGAAAATCTTCTTAGGTTGTTAGAAGTTTCTTCCTGAACTTCTGAGAAGTTCTTCTCTGAACTGCCGAAATAATCTCTTCTGAACTTCAGGGAAGTATATTCCTAAACTTCGGGGAAGTTTGTTCCTGAATTTCTGAGAAATTCCTACTTGAACTACTAGAAAGTTTCTCCTACACTTCTGGAAGGTTTTTTACTTATTTTATCAAAAATATCTACCATAGCTTCTGGGATTTCCTACTCTGGAATGTTTGATTCGGAACTTTAGGGGAGCTCTCTACCACTTCTAGGTAGTTCCAACTAAACTTTTGGTCTCTTCGCAACTTCTGAGAAGTCCTCTTGTGAGCTTCTGTGGAGTTCTTTACTGATTTTTTTGCATTCTTCCTTGACTCTACAGGTAGTGTCTTCTTTGGTAGGTTACTTCCTGAAATTCGGGGAAGTTTTTTCTCGAGCTTATTCTTTCTAAACTTCTGATTGATTCCATCCGGAACTGCGAGGATAGTTTTATTGGAACTTTGGGAATTTTTTAGGAAAATTCCCTAAAATTTGTTCTTGGCGTTTCTTCCTGGATTTCTGAGAAGTCCTTTTCTGAACTTTTGAGAAGAACCTTGGGAAAGTTTTTTCCGGAACTATTGGAAAATTCGTGCTCAAATTAGAAGGAACTACCCCCAATGCTTCTGGAAATTTTCTTTTCTCTCTAAAGAATTTTGAGAAATCCTTATTCTGAAATGTTAAGTTTCTTCCGGAACTGCTGGAAAGTTACTTCCTGAACTCGAGAGAAATTCTTTTCTCAACTTTTATGACGCATCGTCCTGAGGATTTTTTTTCCTGTTTTTTGAGAAATTATAGGTAGCGCCCTTCCTTATTAGCTCCCGTCTGAAATTTGGGGAAGTTTTTTTTTCTGAACTTCTGGGAAGTTCAATCTTGAATTTCTGGGAAGAACTCCAAAACTTCTGAAAAATTCCAAACTTCAGAGAAGTCCTCTCCCTTGCACTTCTTCCTGAAGCTCTGATAAGTCCTCTCCTAATTCTTGGGGAACTTCTGTCTTGAAATTCTGGTAAGTATGATCTTGAACTTCGGTAATGAATTTTTGAAGGATCTTCTTGCATTAACTGCTTGTTCTCAATACTTCTGAGAAGTTTCTACCTGACCATATGAGAAGTTTTTCTTTCGAAGAAGCCTCCAAATTTCTCAAATATGATTTATATTGTTGTGAACCTTGATTTTCATTGTGACTTAATGACCCAATGACCAATATTACAAACGCTTTGAGAGTAATTTTTCGCATGGGTTTGAACAAGCGTGGGATTGAACACTACCATAAGTAGGGACCTCATGTTACCCGCGGAAAGGGCCTATAGGATACTTATCTCCGGACCCATTGTGTCGTCAAGTGTCCCACCGCTTTCGTTTCTTCAAGGATTTCTACTTAAAATGATACCTACGATATTTTAAATTTTTCAACAAAGCTTCTTACCGTATCTAATATATTGTTCAGATCCTCGAACGTTTCAAATCGAACTTCAGAGAATACCTTTATTTGAAATTTAAAAAATATTTCAAATGTCTGTAAAAGTCTGCAACATAAATAAAATGTCTGCTAAATGTCTGCATCTTTAAAAAAGTCTGCAATAAACATGAAAAGTCTGCAAATTTACAGACATGTCTGTGAATATGGCATCCCTGGTAATGATTGTTCGAAGAGTGAAATCCATCAATAAGGCCATCTTCAACGGCGATCCAAATCGTGGATTGGATTTATTTGTTTAGACCAAACGCAAAAACATCGCTTCACCGGTATTGTAAATTTTGTTTTATACTGGATCTATTTGCATCATTTTTTCCCCTTACCCTATCTCATCCAATTTGGGCCCCAGGGTGGACGCGAATCGCGACGCGATGCGAGGTTTGACAAGTCGCGCGATGTTGCGCGACCGACCTCCGTACATTTTTTGAACAAAGCGAGAACGTATACCATTGAGAACGCGACGCGATGAGCGATTATCATGCGACCAACCACTGCACGCACTGGTGCGTCGCTCGGTGTTCACGTGATTTCAAGCCAAACATTGCATTAGGTTACATTTGTCTCAAATTGAGAAATTACGAATGTTTTGAAAGTTTAATTTTTTTAATCGTAATTTCAACTCAATTGTATAACCAGATATTTTTGCATGGTTTTCATCGTGAAACGTTGTCAGGATTACAAAGAAAACGTTGCTCTTCAAGTTTATGATAATTCTAGGCGTGTCATGGCGTCAGGACAGTGTGTTACTTACACACTCAGATTATTTTACAGAAATCTGTAAAGCTTTACCGAATTCTCAACAGATAAACGTTCGGTAATCCGATTTGACGGATTTCGGAAAAATTTTACCGAAATCCGGTAAATTTTTTACAGATATCTGTAAAATTTCACCGAAATCCGTAAAATCGGATTACCGAACGTTCAGCTGTTGAGAATTCGGTAAAACTTTACAGATTTCTGTAAAAAATCTAAGTGTGTAGGTAATACTGATATAACCTTTGAAACGCGTTACGGATTGAAACAAGTGAAATATACACGACGTCATTTATTGTTGGCTATCTCTCGTGGAATGAAAAAAAGTACATGTTTCTATTTTACTTCTCCTTTTGCTTCCTGTTTCTCTCTCCTGTCAAAGTAGCAGTGACGTCGGATGGAACATATCGCCCCTCTTTCCAATACTCCTCCTCGATAAGTTACTTCCGCTGGTTCTGCTCACTTCCGTCGACAAGTCCCGCCATGTCAACAAATCTCTACAGCTTCTTACTTCGTAACGGTTTGGTTAGCATGTCGGCTGCCATCTCTTCCGATGCACAATATTCCAGCTTCACTATTCCGTTGTCGATCAAGTCCTTGGTGTAGAACATCCGGATGCCAGATATTTTTTTCAAATGTCTGTGATAAAAATTTGAAATGTCTGGGAATGCCTATAGAAGTCTGTAATTTTTTTTTTTTAGAAAATTAGACTTCTTTCAACGAACCGACGTAATTAGAGAGCGAGTTATGTCATTATCGCTATTTGTGTGATTATGTAAACATGTCTGCATCTATTTCTTGGATTGTATGCAATCTTACACTGTTGTTTCATATTTTTAAAGTGATACTGAAGCATCTAAAATAACAAAAAAATCCCCTGTAACGCTCTTTCCAGTTTTGTATTTTAAAATCAACATTTAGTTTTCATTTGATAAATTCAACAGACTTTTTTTTTTCAACAATAACCAATTGATGGTGTGTACCATATTTTATTATGGTGTCATCATCAGTCATGATCATCAATATCATTATGGACATATAAATGATTTTTGTATAGACTGCTTCTTCGGTTAATCAGTGATTATCTCTTAAACTTTAGCGAAACTCTCTTCTAATCTACTGCAATGCTCTTTGCTTTATTCTGGGAAGTTTCCTCCTGAAATTAAGGTAAAATTCCTCATGAACTTTTTGGGAGTCACTCCTCATTTTCTTCGAAATTCACATTTAAGAAGGTAAGATTCTTCCAGAAACATTTGGTCATTTTTTTCCTGAACATAGTTACTTTCAAAACTTCTGATAAGTCTTTTCCTGAACTACGACGAAAGTTTCTGCAAAACTTTGAAAAAGTACTCTCCAGAATTTCTTGGAAAATCTTGTCTTCTAACTCTTAAAGAAGAAGAAGTCTTCTAACTCTTAAAGAAAGATCCCCCTATATATCTGGAAAGTTTCTTCCTGATTTTATCAAAAGAATCTTCCATAACTTCTGGGATTTTGTGAACTTTGATAAGTTCTCATTCATAAATGGTGGAATGTTCGATTAGAAACTTTGCGGAAGTTCTCTAGCACTTCTAGGTAGTTCCAACTAAACGTTTGGTCTCTTCGCACCTTCTGAGAAGTCCTCTTGTGAACTTCTGAGGAGCTATTTACTGATTTTTTTGAAAAATTCTATCTTGACCCTACGGGTAATGCCCTCTTTGGTAGGTTTCTTCCTAAAATTCGGGGAAGTTTTTTCCTGAGTTTATGCTTTCCAAACTTCTGATTGGTCCCATTCGGAACTGCGAGGAAAATTTTATTCCAAAATTTTTAAGAAAATTCCCTTAAATTGTTGTCACTGGTTCGTGTTTTTGATCCTGTACAACGAACCACAGCTCCTCCCGCTTGATGAGCATCTCCATACGCGTTTTCCACGTCTGGTAGTTTGGTGGTTCAGACGATGGAAAAGAAATTTCTCGGCTATTCCGATTTCTGTGGTACTGTCAACATTACGCGAACAAAATTCACCGCGCCCGCAGCTGAGCGTCAGAATAATCGCCCTTGCACTCGAAAATAAATAGCTTCCAAGCCGTATCGTCAAACCTTGGTGTAAAATTGCGGTCCTGGAAGCGTTCAGGAGTCCTCCACCACATATGTTTCGTCATCGATCAAGACGCAGGCAGACGGTCGGTGCAAAATTCGGCAGTATAACTTTCTGGCTCTGGTTTTCGCTCTGGATTTTTGCTCAGCACTTCGTTTTGCTATTTTCTGCTTCTTATAAGTCTTCATTGTAACAATACACTGCTTGATTCTTTGTACCAGTCCGACGGAAGTATCGAATAACGAATAAACATCGATCTGTTCCGAAGGATAATGTTGATTACCTTCTGATCCACCTCCGTCTTCATGGCAGCTCATCGAACGAGTAGTGTTCCCGAACTTTGTAGATGATAGGTTTTACTCTGTCGTGATGAATTCCGTGAGTGTGAGAGCGGCATAAGCTTCAATTGATAGGCACCGCGTTCATAAAAGCTGATGCATCATCGGTAATGATCCACGGAAACAGAGTTGTGGCCTTGTGATCGCGAAGTATTTTATGAGAATTGTTTTGCTCCATCGTTGGTAACAGCCAGAGAACAGACATCCAAACTGGAGTGCCCTCCGTGTGTAAATTGCTATAACTGACATTTTAAAATTACAGCTCGTTTCCGTTAGTTTTGGTGAATCGTATGTTGATGGCGCCACCTGCGCGCCTCGAGATAAGATCGGCGTTGTCAATGTTAGTTTGGTGAAACCTAGGCTAGGCAGCGCTGTTGTTCCAACGGTTTGCTTTTAAAAGTTTACACAGTAAACTGCCTGAACTCGAGCCTGGATTTCTGTGCTCTGTAGTAACAGATCAACCCGGGCCAGAGCCAAAATTGTCAACATTGCTCATTAAAAAGAATGAAAACACTTCATATTATCTATCCCACGAGCTAGGGAAAGTATGCTTGAAAATAAAATCATGTTCAAATCCATATGCTGATTTGTCCTTCAAGTTACCACCAGAGGAATCGTAACTTTGCCAAAAATGATTCAGCTACTCAAAAAAGCGGTAGAGACAAGGGTGGAGACCACCTCTCAAGATTACCAATAAAGTTTGACTAATTCCAAGCAACGAAGGTATTCAAAGCAATTAAATAACACCAGATAAATATAGTTACCTAACTATAGGTGTACCGAACCATTTTTCTACCGGCCAAAAGAGTGTCATCACGATATGTAATGTTGTCGATAAGATAGTAATTTATCGAATCACTATGACTTGCATTTTTAGCGAGAATCATCGAAATTGTCATCCGTAAAAAAAATTAGTTCATTTGTCCATTTATTCGAGAAAACACCATCCTAAAATTTATTTCGTTGGTAATATATGTTCTAAACAAAACGATTTACTAAGAGAAAAAACTTTAACAAAATGCACAGACAACGGTGATTATAATGTTGTCTAAAACTATAATCTCTCGCTCTCACTGAGCAATAAGGAACCGACCGAAACAATGATGACACTTTGGTTTAGCTCAATTAACTTTGAGCTGATAACTTTGGTATGTTGATAACGACCAACGATGACTTATTACCATTTTTCCTTTGTTCATTTCTACATTGATTTCTAGGCAAGATTTGAATACAATCAAAGCTTCTTACGTGATGACGGTCGGCGCATCGCGACCGGTGAAGCTGGGCAGCTTGGAGATTTCCAGTGCAATATCAATCAGGGGTTTCAACATGACGGAAGCCTGTCCGAGAACGTTATCCTTCTCGTAGGAATCGATGTACAGCCGAACAGTGGCCCCGGAACTGCCAGTGCCACTGAGACGCATCACAATTCGGCTACCATCGGTGAATACGATGCGAAGACCTTGCTTGGTGGACACAGATTTGTCGATTGGATCGTTGTAGCTAAAGTTGTCTCCCAGTTTGACCTTATAGGTTTTCCCCCCGGCAGAAAAGTCTTTGCCGGCGAAGGAAGCGTCCGTGATGGTTTTCTCCAGGGAGGCCATCATCTCGTTGCACGGAGCCAAATCACATTCTTCATAGTCGTAGCGAGTGAAGTAGTTTCGGCCGTAGCGCTTCCAGTGTTCCACACAAATTTCTTCAACGCTCTTTCCGGTGTGCTGCATGACCGAGAACCAAGCCAGAACGGCCCAGATGCCATCCTTTTCGCGAATGTGATCCGAACCAGTTCCGAAGCTTTCTTCGCCACAAAGACAAAGACGTCCGGCATCCATAAGATTGCCAAAGTATTTCCAGCCGGTTGGGACTTCAAACATTTCCTTGTTGAGAGCCTTGGCGACGAGATCCACGGCGGAAGCAGTCGGCATACTTCTGGCTAGTCCTGTTACTCCATTCTTCTTAAAGTACGGAATGCATTCGAGGTAATGAGCAATAACGGCAAGTGAGTCGCTTGGAGTCACGAAGAATGCATTGCGACCGATAATCATGTTACGATCACCGTCTCCGTCGAAGGCTGCTCCAATGTCATAGTCTCCATTGCGGACGGCTTCGACCAAGTCTTTGGCGTAGGTAAGATTCGGATCCGGATGGAGACCACCGAAGTCTGGCAGAGGAGTAGTATGAACCACGCCCTCTTTCGATGCTCCCAAACAGTTGACGAAAATTTCGTTTACGTAACTTCCAGTCACTCCATTCATCGAATCGATTCTCATCTTTAGCGGCTGACCATTGCGGGACTTTCCACTGACAAAGTCCTTCAGCTTATCGAAGTCGAAAATTTCCTTCATCAACCGAACGTAGTCAGTAACGGAGTCGATCACTTCTACGACGAACGGTTTTCCATTGACTTCGTAGTTGTTGACACCCGTTTTCGTGACATCAATCGCCAATCCTTCGGCAATTTTGTACTCTTTGATCTCTCCCGAGAGAGCATAAATTTTGTTGGTAAAATTATCAGGTGCTGGTCCTCCGTTCTCACAATTGAACTTGATCCCGAAATCGTTTTCCGGGCCACCGGGATTGTGAGAAGCGGTCAGAACGATTCCGCCCAAAGCCTTATGGCGGCGGATTAAGCTGGAAACGGCCGGTGTCGACAGAATACCGTTTTGACCAGCGAGAACTTTTGCCACTCCATTAGCGGCACACATTCGGACAATCAACTCGCAAGCCTCCCGACAGAAGTAACGGCCATCTCCTCCCACTACAAGGGTTGATCCTGCTAATGGGGCACCGTTAGCATCCAGGATGCATTGTACGAAATTTTCCGTATAGTTCTTCTGGGTGAACACTTTGACCTTACGTGACACAAGAGGAACACCGTTAAAAGCAATGGCAAACAGGAAGGAAAATTTAGCAACTTACCTTCTTCCGAAGTCCGCTGGTACCGGGCTTTTGGCCATCGAACGGTGCAGTGGCAACGGTGGCGATGGTGATAGCCATTATTCTAGCAGCTCTCTCTGTGCGTCGCTTCTTATCAGTTTAATAAAGATAGTATTGCACAAACTTTGCCCGCAAATTGAATATTACACACAAATCGCACAACAGCTTCTTCTGTGGAGGATTGCTAGCGAACGAGTGAATGTTTTTCTGCCGATCCGAACGAATATTTCTGTTTTGAATGTCGCGTGAAGGTCGCATCCTCATGACAGCAGCAGAGCAGACAGGTTCACTGATTGGGCGGTTCTCACGTCTCATCGACTCATTGTTGTCATGTTTTCTTCGGAATTTATCGAATTTCTTCGGAATTTATCAAGCCATAATAAAACCCAGAATAAAACACAAAGAAGATAAAAATAATTGATTTTATGCATTCTTATCATCGCATCAGTGATAAGGAGTTTATGGATGATTTTTGCATTTGTTTAGGGAAGGTCCATTAATTATGTCACATGGTAGGGTGGGGTTTGGGAAAACGTGACGATCCATACAAAAAAATTGAAGGTCCATACAAAAAACGTGACGGAGGGGGGGGGGGGGAAGGGGGGGTTATAAAAAGTCACTTTTTGCGTGACGTATTTATTGGACGTTCCCTTATCTACACTCAAAATAATCCACAAAATTCACGTAGATTACGCACTTAGAAAATAACACCGAAAAGTAGGTATCGTGTTCGAAAGAAATTTCTTTTTCTATCCCAAACCCATGTTAAATTCCGTTTACTGAAAGGGAAAAGTAAGAAATTGAAAAGAAATTTTTGCGGCAGTATCCACCTGAAAAAAAAACCCGCATTAATCCACCGATGGTGAGATGCTTAATAAGTACATGTTCGTTGAAAATAGTAAATGGAGACTTTGTGTAATTTTCGAATATACTCGTTGCAGTTCAAAACCAGACCACTCGAGCCAATCGATGCTGCTCTAATTCTATACAGCCGCATAGTGTGGCTAGTCCGCTGTATGTGCTATACAACGCAACAGATGCGACACAATAGAATGCAAGCGGCATCGATTGGTGTGATTGGTCTTGTTTTGTTTTGCACTGCAACGAGTATATTTTCATCTCACAATTATGTGCTCTCAGGTATTGTTTTGGTCATATCTCCATGAAGGATTATCCAATCATAATGAAATTTGACCAGTTATTTAAAGATTTCATAGCTTTGATTTGGCACCAACAAAACTAAAATCGGTACACAAATAGCTCAGTATGTAATCGGAGACTAAACTGTTTGATTACTATTATAATAGGCCTTCAAGTACTGTTTCGTTCATATCTTCGTAACGAAATGTCCGAATGAAAAAAAAATCAATAGCGTTCTATGGGAATGTTGTAGCTTCCATTTGCCGTCAACAAAACGGAAATCGGTTCACAGATGGCTGAGAAACCGATGTGACATTATTTGTAACGCACACACACACACACACACACACACACACACACACACACACACACACACACACACACACACACACACACACACACACACACACACACACACACACACACACACACACACACACACACACACACACACACATACACAGGCATGTGCTCAGTTCGTCGAGCTGAGTCGAATCATAGACTAACTCTAAGGGCGCCCCCAGGGTGGAAGCGATCGCGATGCGATGCGAAGTTTGACAGATCGCGCGATGTCGCGCGACCAACCTCCGCAAATTTAAACAAAGCGAAAACATAGCTAACACGCCATAGTGGACGCGACGCCACTCAACGCGATGATCGATTTCCTGCGATCGAACAGTACGTGCACTGGTTTGTCGCTCGGTGTCGCGCGATCATATATCTTCTTCTTCTTTTTTCGATTTTTTTTTTATCGAAACCAAACCGCTTCGACTTATTGTCCAAAATTTCAAAATTCGTGTGCATTATGGCGGAAGATAGATCTATCCAAGCGAATGGAAATAATATAGAGATGATTTTCGGTTCATTTTCCTCCGTGAAAAGTGCTTCTAATCGCGTTCACTATGGGTATCAAATCGCGTCGATTATCGATTCGATTAGGATCGCGTCGCATCGCGTCGCGTCGCGTCGCAATCGCTTCCACTATGGGGTCCGCCTAAGACCAGTAGGTCCCATACAAAAACGATTTTTATCTTGGCTCAGTCAGTACTAGCACATCGGTCCCAAGCTCGGTCCCAAGCTTAATGATGCGCCCCTAATAATGAACTCACACGAACAGACTCTTAAATATTCTGTCAAAATCACACAGCAACTCAAAACAAAGGCGCAAATATGTATAACAAGGTGCTCACTTCAAGGTGTATTCCGGACCAAGGGGTTCGACAACAGTGAACCAATTTCAAATCGCTAGTTGCATATTGATTGTTGGTCGAATGGTATATGACACTCGGCCCTGTGGGCCTCGGATAAAAAGTCGAGTTTTAAAGCGATCTTAATACCTTTCTATTGATGTAAGAAGGGTAAAAACGAAAAATAAAATTCGAATTTGTAAGGTTTCCACACAAACTAAAGGGAGCTGTCACTTTTACTTTCGGAAAAATATTCCGATTGATTATTCCGTAAGTGAAGGTGACATTTCGTTCCATGCAGATCAGGTGTCAACATTTCGCTTGGTATTGAACAAAATTCCATAACCTTTTTACTTTTTAGGTCGATACTGGCCTTATAAGCGTAAATGTCGTAACAATAGTGGACATTGTCGTCAACAATAAGGGAAATGGTCCAGGAATGGTTATGATGTGGGTGCTTTACACTCCCGTTTCAGTGTACTAAATTTTTGAGTACAACTGTATACAATCTCTTTTTCAATTTTATGAGTAGATCCACCTTCTAAAAAAATTGAGTAATATTTCCGTGAGAAAAAAACAGATAGTATCCAGCAATTAACGAGTGCTAATGGCCGCCTCGGTTGAGCTCGGTTTTTGTTAGGGAGCAAGCTATTTGACGTTTGGCTAAGGCCGTTTGACAGAGAATCGATCAAATCTTATCGATTAGATGTCAAACTCGTGTCAAACGATCTAAGCCAAACGTCGAATCGCGTGCTCCTTACCAGAAACCGAGCTCAACTGAGGCGGCCATGAGTACTCGTAAAATACTGGATACAATTGTACTCAAGAATTTAGTACAATGAAACGGGAGTGTACAAAATTAAAAAAAAACCACACTCCCGCTTAATTTTATTCAATTTTTGAGTTCAATTGTTATAATGTAATAATGTAATGTAATGTAATAAACATGAGTAAGTATGATTTTTGTTAGAACTGGAACTGGATAAATGGACCTAGATTCAACCAATTCTTGCAAACCAACCTGATGTTCATCAGGTTACTGATGATTCAATAGCACGGAAAGAGTACCGACTGTAGAATGTTATCATCCTGAAAATAAGGAATGGTCAATTATACCGGCGATGAAGTATTCCGGATTTGGAGTGGCAGCTCTGTATCAGCAGTTGGAGTCGTTTGAGCGGTACGAACTAGTTGCACCAATCAACATCACCAAAAGTGCCTGGCTTTTGGATGGGATGTTTTTCCATGAAAGGATACGATGGACAGACCTTTTTAGCATCTTGATTTTGTAAAGCACTAGATTAACTTTTTTTTCAGGCTAACGGAGGTGACTAGGAGGTGACACAGTTTTTCTAACCATGACATCCTCGGCGAGTGATCTCCAATTTCAGGCAAATTTTTTCCACCCAGTCATCGGATTCTTGCAGCTGCAAACCTTTAGAAAGCCGTGTGTTTTAAATTGTTGCATACAGTTGGTACAGAGTTGTAACGGTTACTGGTTCAAGGAGTTTATGCTTCTACGGCAGACGCAAAATGTCTTCCATAAAGCAGTTCTCAGTGCCTTCGACGAGGACGAAAAAAACGGGATTTGGTTTATACATACATTAATTGTTATGTTATGTATTCTCCGTGCGTGGAGTAACGATTATGATGTAGAAGGAGATGTTCGCTCATCACCATGAGGCACCAAGAGTGAACATTAATGTTTTTGGCTAGAATGAAAGATATGAAGAGAAAGTCTAGGGTTTTTTTTTTCATTAGGGCGAATCTGCAATTGAGAGACTCTCTTTAATTACTTTCTCTTTCATTCATATTCCATTCAGCGTTACCTTTTTCATTCAACTATTTGTAGAGTATGGTAGCCAACACTGTTGTGTGTCTATATGTACTAAAGTTACCCTCAAAAGATTTATAATGGCGCTGTAATAAATAAAAGAGAGCGAGAGAGGAGAGAGCCTCTCATTGTTAGATTCGCCCTAATGAAAAAAAAACCCTAGAAGTGTTGAAAGTTCCGTCAGTGTGCGGCAGGTTGGAAATAGAACAGATGTTTTTATTTTGGAAATTGAGCGAAAAGCGCATGTGTACAGTGGTACGTGAACCAAATACGTTAATTTTTGCCTAACATCCCACTGCGAGGTAGGTCGAAGCACAGACGAATTCCGCCACTTCAATAGGGGATTTGGTGTTTGTTGCACGGTTAAACGCCTTGGAAATATCACAAAATTTTAAACGGCATTTGCGATACCGGTGAGTGTTATGAGTAGGGTGTACATTTTTGTTTAAAAAGAAAAAGCAAGGACGCCAATGTTTGCGTTTACTATATATTCTTTCCGCAATTTATTTCTTGTCGATGCGATTCGCTAATCACAAAAACTTTTCCACAAGGTCGTTTTCTTACTAACAAATCTACTGTGACGGATGGTAGAGTTTGCATGGTCAGAGCTTGTGTTGTTAGTTTTCGATTGTCAAAATCATGTTAATTCAATAAGTTATATTCTCTTTTTTTGCTACAGATCTGCATGTACGCCAGCCATCTTCAAGTTTTTTCAGTAGGGGCTGAATGTATGGATCAAATTATGCAATGTGAAAAAGTGCAAAGTTACATGAACTAAACTAAAAATTTCATTGAAAATTTCTTCAATCATAGAACTGCTGCTGCTGCTGCTGTTGAGATATCCGGTTCTGTTGCTGCTGAAACGGAAATCTTTGTTTTGCAAAGCTTTATAATTAAGCTATATAATTTATAAGATCAAAATGAAAAATAAGGAGATCTGATCAAATGATCAGGAAGTCTGACCCCTTGGAGTAACCGCATGATCACAAACCAGTCCTGGACCATTTCCCCTATGGTTAACGGCTGTCTCCGTTATTGTTACGACATTTACGTTTATAGTTGACAACTATGAACTAATATTCTCTTATAAAGTCTTAACAATATGTCAGATGGCAAAATACCAAATCACAAAATTCGGGTTGAGTTCAGTTACAAGAAGAAAAATGCAATTTTCACGAATAAAATTGTTGCTATGCTCTATACCAAAAAGTTGGTCCATAATCCAGTCCGAGTGCCGACTATAGAAAACCTTTCAATGACAATATATGGCATACATTCATAATATGTTTTAAATTAAAGGTTATATCAACAATCAATATGCAACTAGTGATTTGAAATTGGTTCACTGTTGTAGAACCCCTTGGTCCGAATTACACCTTGAAGCCAGCACCTTGTTATACATATTTGCGCCTTTGATTTGCTGTGTTATTTTGACAGAATATTTGAGCTTGGGACCGAGGTTGGGACCAGGGATGCCAGATATTTTTTTTCAAATGTCTGTGATAAAAATTTGAAATGTCTGGGAATGTCTATAAAAGTCTGTAATTTTTGTTTTAGAAAATTAGACTTATTTCAACGAAATGACGTAATAAGAGATCGAGTTATGTCATTTTCGCTATTTGTGTGACTACGTAAACATGCCTGCATCTATTTCTTGGAAGTGAACTGAAGCTTGAAGCATTCGCATAGATGACACAATTTTCCATAGTTTTTTTCCCCCTTTACCGCTCTTTCCAGTTTTGTATTTTAAAATCAAAATTTCGTTTTCATTTGATAAATTCAACAGACTTTTTTTTTTATTCAACAATAACCATTGATGGTGTGTACCATATTTTAATATGGTGTCATCATCACTCATGATCATCAATATCATTATGGTCATAAGAATGATTTTTGTATAGACTGCTTCTTCTGTTAGTCAGCGATTATCTCTTAAATTTCAGGGAAAGTCTCTCCAGATCTTCTGCAAGGCTCTTTGCTTTATTCTGGGGAGTTTCCTCCTGAAATTCAGGCAAAATTCCTCATGAACTTCTTGGCAGTCACTCCTTATTTCCTTCGAAACTCACATTTAAGAACCCGACCTTACCTTCCAGCAACATTTGGTAATTTTTTTTTCCTGAACATAGTTACTTTCTAAACTTCTGATAAGTCCCATCCTGTACTACGAGGAACGTTTCTGCAAAACTTCGAAAAAATACTCTTCAGAATTTCTTGGAAAATCTTCTTAAGTTGCTAGAAGTTTCTTCCTGTGCTTCTGAGAAGTTCTTTTCTGATCTGCCGAAATAATCTCTTCTGAACTTCAGAGTCCTGAACTTCGGGGAGTTTGTTCCTGAATTTCTGATAAATTCCTGCTTGAATTACTAGAAAGAGCCCCCTATACTTCTGGAAAGGTTCTTCCTGATTTTATCAAAAGAATCTACTATATCTTCTCAGATTTTGTGAACTTCGAGCAGTTCTCATTCTGAAATGCTGGAATGTTTGATTCGGAACTTTAGGGAAGCTCTCTAGCTGGGTAGTTCCAACTGAACTTTTGATCTCTTCGCAACTTCTGAGAAGTCCTCTTGTGAACTTCTGAGGAATTTACTTTACTGATATTTTTGAAGAAATCCTTCTTGAACCTACAGGTAGTGCCCTCTCTGGTAGGTTTCTTCCTGAAATTTGGAGAAGTTTTTACCTGAGCTTATTCTTTCCAAACTTCTGATTGGTCCCATCAAATTTTATTCCAAATTTTTTAGGAAAATTCCCTTAAATTTGTGCTTGAAGTTTCTTTCTGGACTTCTGAGAAGTCCTCTTCTGAACTTTTGGGAAGTTTTCTGAACTTTTGGAAAGTTTTCTGAACTTTTGGGGAAGTTTGATCCGGAACTATTGGGAAATTCGTGCTCAAATTAGAAGGAAGTGCTCCTGGAAAGTTTCATTCTTTTCTCCCTAAAGAATTTGGAGAAATCCTTATTTTGAAATGCAGAATGTTCTCCTCTGAGCTTTGGAAAAGCTGCCAAGCACTTCTAGGAAGTTCCAACTAACATTTCGAGAAGTTTCTTCCGAAACTTCTGGGAAGTTATTTCCTGAACTTGAGAGTAATTCTTTCCTCAACTTCTATGACCCATCGTCCTGAGGATTTTTCTCCTGATTTTTTGAGATTTTTTTTTTTAACTTACTCATTTATTTGTGAGGCTCAAGTGCCATGGGCATAACGGAGCCGAGTTCTTTTTCATTTTTATAATGACAATAGCTTACTAACTATGTTAATTTTGGAAAGCCGAGAAACTCGCGGCTTGGTCGAGGTTAGGGATTACAATAATTCGGGTAGGAATGGGGAAGTAGGAATCTTAACGTTGGCTTTCAACAGCAGATCGGAGATGCGATATTGTTGCTGTTGGTCTGGCGCAGATGTTGCGTTTCATTAAGCTGTAACGATACAACAGAAGCGGTATTACGGGGTAGGGGGTGAGCTGGACATGTTAAAACGACAGCTAAAAGAGGATCAAACGAAAACATTTTTTTTCCAGATTTTTTGAGAAATTATAGGTAGTGCCTTTCTTGGCTAGCTCCCGTCTGAAGTTTTAGGAAGTTTTTTTTCTGAACTTCTGGGAAGTTCAATCTTGAATTTCTGGGAAGAACTCCAAAACCTCTGAAAAATTCCAAACTTCAGAGAAGTCCTCTTACCTCCACTTCTTCCTGAAGCTCTGATAAGTCCTCTCCCGGTTCTAGGCGAAGTTCTGTCTTTAAATTCTGGTAAGTATGATCTTGAACTTCGGTAATGAATTTTTGAAGGTTCTTCTTGTATGAACTGCTTGCTCCCAATACTTCTGAGAAGTTTCTACCTGGCCGTAGGAGAAATTTTTTTTTCGAGGAAGTTTCTAAGTTTTTCAAATATGATTTGTATTGTTGTGATCTTTGATTTTCGTTGTGACTTAATAGCAAAGGACCAATATTACCAATGCATTGACAGTATTTTTTCGCATGGGTTTGATCACGCGTGGGATTGAACACTACCATAAGTAGGGACTCAATGTTACCCTCGAAAATGGCCTATACAATACTTATCTCAGGGCCCATTGTGTCTCCAAGTGGCCCACCACTTTCATTCCTTCAAGAATTTCTACTTTAAATGATACGTACGATATTTTAAAACATTTCAACAAAGCTTCTTACCGTATCTAGTATACAGCGTTTAAATACTTTACTGCGTACTACGTACGTTTTAAATCCAAACTTCATAGAATACCTTTATTTGAAATTCAAAAATATTTCAAATGTCTGTAAAAGTCTGCAACATAAATAAAATGTCTGCTAAATGTCTGCATCGCTAAAACAGTCTGCAATAAAAATGAAAAGTCTGCAAATTTACAGACATGTCTGTGAATATGGCATCCCTGGTTGGGACTGATGTTCTAGTACTGACTGAGCCAAGAAAAAAATCGTTTTTGTATGGGACCTACTGGTCTTAGAGTTAGTCTATGGTTATATGATAATAACGAGATTAAACTATTTGTTAACAATAACATAAAATGTGATAATAAATCTTACATATGAAATTTTTTTTTGAATATATCACAAATTATGTTTCGTTATGCGGGTACCCATTCTTTCGCTTTACCATACCAGAATCTTTGTATTTGTTTGGATTGGCCTCAATATAATATGCATCTCTTGTCATCGTCTTCTAAACGGAAATATTTAGCTCTCACCACCTCTGACATTTCCCTTCGTGCTGGTGGCGATAAACGATTGGGTGGGCATAACGTCGGTCCAAAGCCACTGACACGCACACAGCGAACTGCTTTGACTGTTGGCTTGAATCTGACAGCTAGCGTACACGTATTTTGACTCGCTTGCGGTGTTGGATTCACATTTTCCTTTCATTTCACTTCTCGGCATAATTCGTGTTGAACGTGTACGGTCGTCAGTGAAATTGGTGAAATTCTGTGAATTTTACTGATCAATAGTTCATAAATTAGCGTTATTACTCGCGTAAGTAGATGTCCTGTAGGATTTCGTTTGAATAATTGGTGCTTTTCGTCAGCATTACTGAGATTTCGCGCTGTTTAAAAATCCACGTCGCTCACTTTTCCCTTCCTTTAAAATACAGACAAAAAGCAAAAAATGAGGAACTTTGTGTACGCCGTCGTGTTGGGTCTGTTTGCCCTGAGCCACCTGGGTGTTGCCAATGAAGATAGCTCCGCCCGCCTCTTGGTGTCTAAGCAGATCCTGAACAAATACCTCGTAGAGAACCGAGACATTGTTGTCAAGTACACACTGTATAACGTTGGATCCGGAGCTGCCGTTAATGTTCAGTTAGGTAAGAGATTTCTTGTTTTTGGGATTGGGAACTTGCTAACGTACTTTTCATCAACAGTTGACAATGGTTTCCATCCCGAGGCTTTCACTGTCGTTGGAGGTCAGCTGTCCGCTACTATCGATCGCATTGCCCCGCAGACCAATGTAACCCACATCGCCGTGGTGCGACCAAAGGCCTATGGTTATTTCAACTTCACAGCCGCCGAGGTCAACTACCAACCCGCGGAAGAAGTCACCGAACTGCAGTTTGCCGTCAGCTCCGAGCCCGGTGAGGGCGCCATCGTCGCCGAGGCTCAGTTCAACAAGCAATTCTCGTCGCACTACCTTGACTGGTTTGCGTTCGCCATCATGACCTTGCCATCGTTGGCCATCCCCTACGCACTGTGGTTCAGCTCCAAGTCGAAGTACGAACTGTTGTCCAAACCAACGAAGAAAGTGAACTAAGGGCTAAGGGATTAAGATTAAGTCGACAACCATTTCCATCTTTGAGGGGAATGTGTGAATGCGAGGCAGATTTTTACTGCTTCCAGTTTCCTCCCGAGTGGTATGGGTGGATATTCTATTTTTGAAAAGACTAATTTATTGAACGTAAGGACGCCTTTTCTGTTTCACAATTCTCATCACTTCCTAGCCACCAGTTATTTTTGTTTCCATTTTGTAAGTTTGAACAAGAGTGAAAGCGACGAAGAAGGAAGGGTTTGCATTTTTTTTTCACTGTACTCCGGCGGCAGAACGAACGAGCAATGTAGGAATTAGGCTTTAGTTTTGTTACATCGAGTCGTACCATCAAATAAAAAAAGAGATTGAAAACTGAAAGTTTGTATTTTTGTTCACTTGGGTGAAATATTTATCGAAAAATGCTTCCGGTTACTTCTATGTTTGTAAAACTAAAGATTCTGTAAAATGCTGCTGGAACCATTCGTAAGGTTCCACAATTATTTTTCAAGAACACTATGAAGGGATTTCAAAATTTCGTTAAGACTTTAGCGAAAACAGCTCAAAATTATACATCAATGTTAAACACACGTTTAGGTTGCTTGTGAAATTGACCAAGCCGATGAAAGTTCTAAAATGCTTATCAACATTGCTGACAAATTTAGTAGTGCGGAGTACCAAACCACCGTCTCTTTGGACGGAAGGTACTGCGTACGATCTGTGTTAGAGTAGAGAAAGTAGACGGAACGTGGAGAACGCGAATGAATTAGGAATTTGCTTGCTGGGACAATTTCTCATCGGGCAGATCATAAAAATCGCTCGTACCGACAAGGAGAATAGATGGTCAACGAGTAAGATGGATCGATCAAGTGGATTCGAATTGAAAGGCCATGGACACGAAGCAAACCATTGACAGGATCAAATGCATAACTGTCCCAAGTTGCTTTTGGTCAAATTCCAGTTTTTTCAATATATGCTTGATTTTTTCACTATGCTATTGGATATAAACAAAAAAAATATATACTTTGTTCTGAGTTTGTATCAAAAAATCATCAAGTTAGATTGTCCCATGTTGAAATTCTAGGCATAAAAGTCCCACTTAGACTTTTCTTAAGAGATCTTAGAAAACAAAATTGATTTAAGTTTACAAAATTCTTTGTAGGAACAACTCGACACTTAGCATTGATAAGGGGCTTATATGTTAACTTAAACAATGACTTTGACATGAAAACATTGACATTAAATTTTCTATATAAGCCACCATTTGCATTTAATAGAACTACGTTTCTAAAGGTGATATGGTGATAAAAAATAATCACAACCATGGTAGGAGCATACACAATAATGCACATGGCGTGCCTATTTGAAAACGTAAATTCTATCGCCAACGATCCATCAATATTGTACATGCAGATAAAAATCGGAAATATAGCGCTGTATGTTTGGCAACCCTGTACAGTTGCGATGTGGTCATGCAAAATAAAAACATATTTGGCGGCACTGCATCCACAACCACCATACGTAAATAAAAACATGTCTGAGACGAATCAAAACAAACAAGTTTCGGTTTTTAGTGAAAATATGGACTCAAATATGGAAAGGCAAGAATTACGATAAATTAGGAAGTAGATTTCAAGGTAATTGAATTATGACTCGACTGATGTGTATCTTTTATAGCTCATATGAAGAGGCAGAATACCTCGAGATGGTTCCAGACGACGAATGTGGAAGTGAGAAAGTTTCGTCCTTTACCCAGTATGACTACCAGCAAGCTGGACCATCCAAGCGTTGAAAATTCGAACCCAGTGATTCGAGTGACAAAGGAGAAAATGATGAATCGTTCTTGTTTGGAGCTGCTGACAATTCGAAATTGGTTGTGAAAGAAAAATTGTGCTCATTTCTGGACGTCGACCAGCGTGACAATTTACCAGCACAGGAAAAACAAAAGCTTGGATTGAATAACAACTTGGGTGCTGATGCAAGTAAATCATCACTGTACGTTGAATATAATTTATTGCTCGTTTTTTGTTTGCTAATTGCGTTTTTTTATACATTTTAGGTCTGCAGTTGATCCGATTGAAGCGACATCCAAGCCAGTTCGAGTAAACGATGGTCAACCAGATGCTCCATCGTCGAAAGAATGTTTGTTTTCTTTTTACGGAATGTTCCATCAACGTCTTTATCGAAACCAGTTACGCCCACGGGAGTTATTCAAGTGTGCAATAACTGGAAATAGTATCGAGGAAGTGCAACAGTATTTGTGGAATGTTTCGGAAAAGGAAATACGACGTGAAGTTGTTTTCATGAACGAACATCCAAATTGGTCCGATACGGAGAAACCGAATGTAAGCGACATTGGAAAATTTTTGACACTACATGATCCAGCGCTGAGAAAAAACTACTGTGTATCAACTCTCACTCATCGACAACTGGCAAAATGGAGATTCAAAACTATTAAGGTGCATGTATATGTTTATTCGTTGAATATTGAATCCAACGCCCAATATCAATGCCTGCTGCGCAAACTGGTTGCCCCTCAAGTTCCTGATCGTGCGGGTGCTCATTCTACGCAGACTGATGCAGCTAAGGAACTGCAGGAAAAACATCCTGATCTTGAAGGCCACCGCAGCTCTTGGTTACTGTGGGCCAACTACATTCATTCTTCACCAGCTCACAAACGAGAACAACTCACGAGCGCAGAATCACCTCCTGTGGAATTATCCAAATATTTCAGATGGGCATCGGTTTCAGAAGCTGCAAGGCTTCAATCTGTTCATCGAGGTATGTTAGTTGCTCGCACTGTCAACGATGGCTGGATGCAGAAGATAGCAGAATTTAAAAAGGATGTTGAGATGGCTTTAACCATTTTAAACTCAGCGAATCGCACAATCGAGGTAATAATGTCAGCGGGAACTTATGGATCGGACCTTTTTTCATCTATAGAAGCAACTACTCGACCGGAAGAAACCGAACTAAGTACGAACCTTGCTAATCAGGTTGTCGATTGTAAAGATGTCGATCATCTGTGAACGTTTTTCATTCTTTTGATTTAATGTTTTTTTTATGTCTTATGAAGCCTGTTTGTCATTTTTATACCAAAGACGCTATGAAGTTATAACATAAAGGTGTTATAATATCTTTTCAACATTTACCGGATACTTACCATACACTCAAATCGTATGAAATAAATAGCAAGATAGTTTTTGTTTTTTATTCTATCATATTATCGCGGTTCAATATCGAATCCCATGCTCTTGGGGTCTTGTTTCAGGCCATTTTCGGGAAAAAAGAGCCTCCAGGTATGTAACCGCAATGTTCAAAAATTTTAGAACAGGGGTAGTGTTTGAATATGTTCATAGCGTCACACACATCATATATTATGGGAGCCTTTATGTTACGGTTTCGTCTCAAACTTCTCTTGATGAGTCCAAAGACAATCTCAATCGGGTTGAAAAATGGACAGTATGGTGGGATAAAGATTGGCATTATTCCAATTGACCTTAGATAACGAATTATTTGTGGATCACAGTGAATCCTGGCTCCGTCCATTATCCAAACCGAGTTGAGCCCTGGATATTTTTCTACGTTTGCATTATTTAAGGCAAAATTACGACAGCATGTAAAAAAATTCTCTCTGTTGAATGTGCCTTCAGTCCAGAAACTATCCAACATACCTGTTTCTCCGAGAAAACACAAGAAGGACACTCTAGGCGTCCTACAAAACTCTCCTCGGTATATAACTTTTTGGCCATCCACTCCATAGCCTTTTCTTCGTAGCAAATCATGGTTGTTAAAGCTCACCTCGTCCAAAAATACAAGGTTGTAGATGTCCCATGGAATGGCAAGCAATTCCCTTGTGAATCTGATGATTTCATCATTCCGTATCTGGATTGCACGTCGCTCGATGGTTTTCCACGAGAGTCCAGCTTCATGTAAAATTGCGCATACTGATGAAACGCTGATTGTTATGAAAAACTGTTGCTGGAACTTTAGTTTTGCGTCATCCAGGAAAAGAATCGGCTCCGTGCGATAGAGATCGATGAGCCATTCTCGCATTTGAACCCCAAACTTTTTATAGACCTGCATCCGGGACTTGCGTCGGATGAATCCGTTATTTTCGTATTTCATGAACCATTCGCAAATTGTTGAGAGAGACTTTCCGTATATTCTGGATAGCTCTTTCTTGGATATTCCCAAAAAGTAATACCCATACAAAGCGTGGTATATAGCGTGGTGTTTGGATTGGCATGTTTTCCTCGAACGTTTTCAATTATTACATTTGCCATAGCAAGACAAATAATTAGTTTATACGATTATTTGAACATTCATAACTTCTGTAGCAAAACCACTGATGACAGCAAGGCCGACAACAACAGACGATAGTGTGTAGGATCGTCAGGCGAGGAGAAACAAAAATAGTTGGCTCTTTCATTCTCTTGTGATCTTATGTATGATCTGATGTGACGTCACGTGGGACCATGCATGAGAACACCAAGAGATCGAGAGAGTCGACTGGTTTCTTGCCTTCTCACCTATAGACCGGCACATCGCATTTTGACAACATCGGCTTTGACAGTAAAGTCGGAAGTCAAATCAGTGTCGCTAGTCCGACTGGCGCACTACGGTTTAGTGCTGGCGCTACAATACATCATGCAGTGCGACTGATATGCCTAAAATTTTCTGCTGCAGGGCAAGATTCTACGCATGTCAGTCCCATTGAATATTTTACCTCGTATTTTACATATAAAAATAATCTTATTCTTGTTTGTAATACCGCATATTCCATCGAAACTCAGCAACATCTTCAAATGCCAATCATAAATTTGTGGGTTTTGCCACGAATATTACCAGCACTACACAATAGTGATGCAAAACTTAAAATGCTTTTTTCTCAACTACAACTTTTGCAACATGGGAAAGTTATGCTTAGAACGGCAGTGTACTTCTTGGTTTTTTGTTTTTCAGAACCATTCTTGCCATTCTCGTTATTTGCTAGGAAGCTAGCGATTCAAAATTGGCTCACTGCTGGAAGCCCCATTGGTCCCAAGTATACGCCTTGCAATATAATCTTGCGCTTTTCGGTATTATAATCACCGACATGACACTCAATCTTGACTATTGATCAAGAATCCATAACGACCGATTAAAATGTGCAGCGATCCCATCTGTCTAAACCTATTCAGCGGTATAGGTTATCATACTGTACCATAAAAATGGAATTAAAATCTTGGCAAGAGCAAAGGGTGATGACCAATTGGATGGCCACCACAAAGTGTTCTCAAGCGAAAAGGTTTATAATTCCAACTGTTACAATTTGTAAAAAGCTTCTGGAGCTCAATAAGAGAGTTCTTTGTACCTATACTGGCCTAGTAACCTTACATTGCCCGAGTAGATATCATTTGAAAAACATTGGCCAGGTTTAGAATTGTATCTGTCGTTTCTGTAACATGGAACGTGAAACCTCGGAACATCTGCTTTGCAGTTGTGATGCTTTGTACAAGCGCAGACTTAAATTTTTGTACAGTGGCTATATGCAACCTATAGTAATTTGGACTGCAAATCCTGGAAAGGTGGTGGGTTTTATAAACTCAATTTTGCCTGACTGGGAGACGCGTCTTAGGCTGGTCACTTGACAAATGGTAATCTAGCTTTAAGATGCGAATGAGAATAGTAAACAGGGGTATAATATAGTATACCACAAAAGTTCAACTCAGTGGAGGCTGTGGTTCTACGCCCCAACAAAAAAAAAAAGAATAGTAAAAAAATTAGGTTAACACTTGTCAGCGCGATAAAGGGCGAACACGAAATTATTGCGACACATTCAACAGGGCATAACTTTTTTACCATTGGGTAAAAATCAACCAAATTTTGCATACTTTCTCATTGATGTGTATTGTTTACATGCTGTCAAACTCGAAGTCGTGTTTTTCGATTCATCAAAAATGGAGGTGAACCAACGCGAGTCGAAGAACAAATTCTTTCCAAACACCTGGAATTTCCTGACCTGTCGCACCGGCAGTTGGGAAAAATGTTGAACATTCACCATTCAACCGTCTCCAGAGTGTTGAAGCGGTTCCAGGAGCGGTTGACGTTGGACCACGGCAAAGGAGCTGGAAGAAAACCGGGACCGGAGAACAAAAAGACGGAGGGAAAGGTGAAGCGGATGATTAAAGCAAATCCCAACGTCTCAAGCCGTGATTTGGCTAAAAAGATCGGCATGTCACAGAGCTACGTCCAGAATGCAAAGAAGAGAGCTGGACTACATACATACAAGGTACAGAACTTCCCAAACCGCGATGAGCGGCAACAATCGACGGCTAAAACTCGGGCACGGAAGCTCTACGAGAAGATGCTGACAAAATATGGCTGCTGTGTGATGGACGACGAAACGTATATAAAAGCCGATTTTAAGCAAATTCCGGGGATGGAGTTTTTCACCGGCAAGAGTAAGTTCTAATTTTACCGAAATCCGTTAAATCGGATTACCCAACGTTCAGCTATTGAGAATTCGGTAAAACCAACAATCAATATGTAACTAGCGATTTGAAATTGGTTCACTGTTGTAGAACCCCTTGGTCTGAATTACACCTTGAAGCCAGCACCTTGTTATACATATTTGCGCCTTTGTTTTGATTTGCTGTGTTATTTTGACAGAGTATTTGAGAGTGTGTTCATGTGAGTTCATTATAAGGGGTGCATTATTGAGCTTGGGACCTAGCTTGGGACGATTTTCTAATACTGACTGAGCCAAGAAAAAAATCGTTTTTGTATGGGACCTACTGGTCTTAGAGTTAGTCTATGGTAAAACTGCCGATTTCTGTGAAAACAAAATCTAAGTGAGTAACTTTTCGAATAAACTGTTACAAGCTGTTAATCCCACAAGTCACGAGAACCTGATTATAAAGCTCAATCATATGATAAAATGACAGAAAAGGCTAGAAGATAGTGCCAGTTTCTTACAAAATACGCTGAAATTTCAAAAACTTCCCTTACAATTCAAATGCACTGACATTTTTTAACTAACAGATCAGCGGACAGAAAAACTGCAGATCTGGCAACAGTAAAAAATCCTGACAGCACTTAAAATTACTACTTGAATGCAGCAAACCTTATATTGTTTATATTTTTTTTGAAGGGTGAAAAAAAATATATTGAATATATGGTGAGTCGCTAAGCACAAAATCGCTTGTGCCGAATTATTTTATTGTGCCTCTATACGTTACGATGGTCCCCGGTGTTTCAATCGCGGTGCCTATATATATGCACCGCGCCTATATATGCTCATGTGAGCCACGGTAATTTGACAGTTCAGTAGTTATGATTTGGTACGCCTGGCAACCAGGTGATTGTTTTGTTTTGCTTTGCCAAATTTTTACAGACAATTTGGGTCTCAGGCAAGTTATTTTTTTGCGGAAATTGCATTTTAATTCTCTTGTGTTGAGAAAGCAACTTTTGGTGATGCTTGAATAACAAATGAAGCTAATCGCTGGAAGTACCCGAATAAAAATTTACATCAGGCTGATGTCTGATTTCAATGTCTACATCAACATGAAATTCAAATGTACATCTTACGTTGAACATTAGAGATCAGATCGTTTTCGCTGTATTTAGGCAAGGTAACATGATGTTAACATCAGACATTTTCAAACAATTTTTTTCTAATCCAATGTCCCTTTAACGTCATGATTTTGACATTCAAATAAAATGTTTTTCGGATGTTTTAAGATATCAAAGCATATTGATGTTTTCAAATGTATTTGAATAAAACAGCACAGTCAAAGGATTTTTGATGTTTTCAGATGTATTAAAGGTTATGAATAAACATCTTACATATGTTTTCAAGTGTCGATTTTATCCAATAAAAGAGATGATGTATGATGCATTCAGATGTAGAAAAAAGTGACGGTGTATCGTTTCCGGATGTTTTCAGTTGTAGATAATAACATTAAAACCAAATAATCTGAAAGCATCAAAATCACATGTTAGGCTAAGGTAAATTTTTATTCGGGTGTTGAGTAAAGTACATAAAGTAAATATGCACCAATATCGCCGAAACATATACGATTCACACTTAATTCTAATCGCATCGGATATTTACCGATATTTTATGAGTACAAAATTTTACATCTATAAGAACATGGATTTCAACGCAACGTGTGATTGTTATGACACAAGATGTATTGTGGCTTATTATGAATACAACATTTTACTTCACAAAGACCTTTGATTCTATTGTAACGTTTCATTCTTATGTTGTAAGAAGTTTTCTAATGCTGTAGACCTGCAGTCTTTTACAATAGAATGAAGTTTATTTCTAAGGTAACGGCCAATTATAATGTCATCAGATGTGTTTAGATGTCTTAGGTACACAACATTTCACACATAACGTTTGATTGTCATGTAATTTTAGATTCTAGTTTTATAAGACGTGTTCTGATGTTAAATTTAACATCATCAATACGTTTGTTTTTAATGTGAAGTTTAAATATGTTGTATTTTTATGTACTAGGGCGTTACTTTGAACTCTGAATACATTTAGAATACGACAACCCACATTCAAATTTAATGTTTGGAAGATGTCTGCTAATATTTTTTACATCACCATTTCTATTCGGGTAGGAGCGAGGTTTCCTATATGATGTTGCATATTTATGATTTATTTATCTGCTTTCTCTGCAGCCCACGCATGCTAAAACTATGAACGCGACGCAACTCCCCTCTGATTTGTCTCCAAAGATGTTCCTCTGTTGGCATTTCTGAGGCTTAAGCTAATACTAGAGCTATTATTACACTGTTTGACAATACGCCAAATATTTGTCTCGTTTGCCAAATAATGCTGTTTGCAAAGTTGTTTGTACAAGCTATCACACTGTGATTAGTTTTAGCAAATGTTTGATTCAAAATTGTTTGGCCAAATATGTCAATCGATTGTTTGACCAACTTCGTTAAAAATATTTGAGTACTAAAAAAAAAAAAAAAAAATTTGATTACGTATTATACTGTTTGGAAATGATTGCATATACACGAAAAAAAAAGTATATTTCAGTCAATGATATTTCATCTAAAATCAACTATATTTTTAAATTGCGAATATATGCTTTTATCAACTTCAGAATATGGTTGATTTAAATATACTTAAATATGCTTGGGATCAGTTAAATTTTCATGTCAATTAGATTTTTAGTTCCGGAATCGTTGAGAATGAATTTGTTATCACATAATTTGGGATCGACCAAAGACTGGTTTTGTTGAAATTTTTATTGTTCCAATAATAGCACCAACAATCAATATAAAACCAACAATTTGGAATTGGTTCACTGTTGTAGAACTCCTAGGTTTTATTTTCACATAATATTTGAGGATGTGTTGGTGTGATTTACGTTGGTAGGTACGAATCATTTAGCTTGGGACCGACCTTGGTACCGGTGTGCTAGTACTTCCTGAGCCAAAAGATACATTAATTTCTTCATGACTATCCGCCCGCTGATAGTACTGTTAAGCCCAACAAACTTACACATTCGAATATTCATTTTCTCGTTTACATGATGTAAGTTAATAGGGGAACGTCCATTAATTATGTCACGCAAAAAGTGAATTTTTATAATACCCCCCTTGTCACGTTTTATGAATGGGCCCTCAATTTGTTTTTGTATGGATTGTCACGTTTTCCAGAATCCCCTCTCCCCCCTTACTGCGTGACATAGTTAATGGACCTTCCCTAGGCGTTGAATCTAATTTTAAGACCTTCCTCCATTTTTTTCCTCTTCGGACGACACGATGAATTTGGAATCGAACTGAAAACTACCAGGTTGTTGTTTGTTTTGTTTTGTATAGTGGTCTTCAAGCATACACACAGGTTGATATACACAGGTTGATGATACACTTATGACAGATGTGTAAAAATTATGGCTCTTTAACTATGAAGCAAGGTTGATTCAATCCCAAAATTACTTCGAGATAAACACATTTCGTGGTTGAAACAAAAATGTGTTTAATGTAGGTTCATCTATCGACATTGTTATTTCAATACCCCGTCATTTCTTTCCATGTATATATTTGTTTGTTTGTTTGTCGCGCTGTTTTGGTCAAACAGTATTGTAATTAAGTTGGGAAGTTTTTGTAAAACTTAAAAAATTGTGCAATTCAAACTAAGTCCCGAGGTTTTCAAAAAAGTCCCGAGTTTTTAATTGAATTACACTGCCGTTATAGGCATAACTTTCCCATGTAAATAGGGAATCCCATAGAACATGGGGCAGTTATGCGTATAATGGCAGTACAGTGAAGTTAAAAGAACTTCTGAGAACTGGGAAAAACCAGTTCCAGAGAGCTTCAGTTAAAGCTCGACAACTTTAGTAAAGTTCTAAAGTAGCAAGGAAGTCCCATAAATTTCAGATAACTCTCTTTAATTTCAGAGAATCCAGGAAATTCAGGGAAGTCTCCGATACTACAGATAAATCTTCAAAACTTCGGAGATCCATTCACTGAACTTCTGAGAAGTTAAAATATTAGAGATACGGGACTTGAATGGATGATACATATAAGGTCTAGAAAATAATTCCTGATCGTTGCGAAGTTTTAAGAAAATATTGAATGATTTTTTCCAAGATTTTCCATATCCTTAAGCTCTATGAAATAATTGCTGAGCAATTTGAATCATGAAACAATTTCTGACAGGTGTGATTTGAATTGATAGTTCATCATCATCTTGGCTTTATGATGTCCCTACTGGGACTAACGCCTGCATCTAAGTTAAAGAATTAAGTGTTCTAGATGCACTTTCTCAGTTATTAATTGAGAGTTTTCAATGCCATGTAATTTTTTTACATTAGTATGATGTAGTATGTGTGGCAAGTATAAGCCACATCCAACATGGTTTTGCTTTGTAGCTACACCTTTGCCGACTGAGCTAAGGAAGGACTTTGATTGTTATTATAAAGCTTGCTTCAGATAGAATTGGAACAAAAACAATTGCCTGTATTTCAGTTATTTATTATTGAATTCAAGATCTTTTTTTATACAAATGTAGCGATTTTTTCATACTTTTAAGAAAAAATACGGATAAAATTATTCGTCACGGTTTCGAAGGAATTCTCGAATTTTTCCTGTAACACGGCTCATTAGGCGGCGCACACCTTCTTCGTCCATCGTTTTAGCTATCTTATTCAACCAGGTCTTCATCTGATTGATGTCTTTGACAACCTTTCCCTTTGCCTTGAGTCACCTCTTCATGATTGCCCAGTATTTTTCAATAGGGCGGAACTGGGGGCAGTTGGGTGGGTTAAGGTTTTTCGGAACAACCTGGACCCCTTTCTCTGCATACCATTCTTGAACGACTTTGCTGTTATGACAGCTTGCCAAATCTGGCCAAAACATTACAGGATGGTCGTGGGATCGAATGAACGGCAAAATTCGTTTTTGGAGACACTCTTTTTGGTATAGTTCCGACGTCATTGCCTTATTTGTAACGAAACTTTCGTTTTTTGCCACAGCTGCAAATGCCCTGCCAAATCATGAATTTTCGTGCAAATTTGTCGGCAAAAACAAATTTAAATTTGGCTAGAACATTCCCCCGAGCCGTTGCCAAGTAAAATTTTTGACCTGGGATTTGCCCAAAGTCAGCCTTGACATAGGTTTCATCGTCACCTGGTCATATAGCTTCCGAGCACGGATTTTGGCCACACTATTCTGTTTTATGGTCCGATTTGGCTGTTTGCTAGCTCGATACGACTTGATTCCTTCCCGGAGTCGAGTTCTCCGCACGGTACTATGGGCAGCACCAAATTTTCTGGCCAAATCACAGTCCGACAGATTAGGATTCCTCATAATCGTCTTCAAAATCTTACCACGCAGTTTCCGGTCGACAGTTCCACTCCGACAATTGGCTTGAGGCTTCCGAATCGTCGTTAATGTTTCCTTATACCGTTTGATAACGCGCCATACGGTATTTCTGGGCAATTTCAGCTGTTTAGCTAGCCTAGATGCAGACCACAATGGATTTTCCAAATAACTGTGCACAATTTTTTCCCTTCTTTCGGCTTCCATGTTGATTGTTTACAAAGTACAGTTAATTTGCGGAATGTCAAAAATACATACGTGAAGCTGACAAAATTCCCGACACTTGAGCGCCAAGAACTTCCAAATCCGTCCACCAAGAGCGCCACAATATGAGCAAAAGTTTGTTCCAATTCTAAATGAAGCAAGCCTTACTTTATTAAATCCCTGTTCATATTGAAGTCTTAAAATTTGCATAGAACTTTCTTCAAATCTTTGAGACCCTAAAGGACTTGGAAATAGTTTCTGAGCAAACTGGTTTCTAAAAAACGGAACGAGATTTAAAATTTTGAACTGTTGAAGACCTTCAAAATAATTCCTGACCCATCCTGCAGTCTAGAAAAAATATATTTAGAGGATTTTCTTGAGCTCTTTGATATATTCAAAGTCTCTGAATTAAATTCTGAGCAATCGGATTTTTTTCTGTGTATGAATTAGGTTATTTTTCTCTGTGTATGAATTTGCACATGTTTGCCACTCAAGAATTTCTGGAGCGTCAAATAAATTATTTGTTAGACTTGAGCAAATATATTTGACAAAGGGTATCACACTATTTGACAAATCATCGATTAATTGGAATGACAAACACAAACCAAACATTTACCATAGCATTATTTGGTCAAATATATTTGGCGATCACACTTTGGTCAAATATATTTGACCAAATTTGCCAAATATTTGGCGTTTCGTCAAACAGTGTGATCTCAGCTGAGCGAGATGTCAGGACAGCTCAGCGATATTTCGGCAATGTTCAACATCGTTACCTTGAAGAGCATTCTGGCATTCGAGAATAAAGGTTATTGCTATGCCTAGTCAGGCTGAGAATTTGTCGATCGAAAATGAAAAAATTGATCTTTGCCCATGCTATTAGCAAATGGGGCATAACGCCTCTACCCGAACGTTCCACAACCCTTAGAAAAAACTTTGATTTAAATATTTTTCAGCTTTTTCAAAATGGCATCAAAGGTTGAGTCCTTATCTTATTATCTCTGGTAACAGAAAGCGATTGTGATACAAAGTCATGAATTAATTTGAAATACACTTTATTCAAATTAAAATGCAGCATAATTTTCTCGTTCAATACAGGTGAGTGCTGTTCAGCATCTTCGTCGAACAGCTTAATGATGATGGATGTGACGGTTGCGGAATTGATACTTTTTTACACATAATATTCGCGAGATCCAGGAGGCACATCACTTCTCCACTAATAAACCGGAATTTATCTGGGTTTCCTGCGTAAACAACACCACAAACTGACAACGTCAATTTTCCAGGCCTGCAGGCATGCCGGGTTATATCTACGAAAATTACAACTGTCAAAAGTGTGCCATAAAAGTGCCACACATTTTCCGTTGTGGTGTAAGATTTTCTACTATGGTGTGCCTGGCACACGGTTCACCCCTTGCCATTGTCAGACATAAATTATGTTTCGTAAGCTCCACCTTCTGCGCTATTTCTATTCTACAGTAGTACCGGAAAAGGTTTCCCATCATCGAAATCACAACATAATCATTTGCCACATTGAAGCTAAAATACATGCAATGAAACATTTTGTGTTACTTGGGTAGTCTGTCAATTTTAGTTTGGTGAAACTTAAACTAGGCGGCGTGGTTTTTCCAACGGGTTGCTTTTAAAAATGTACACAGAAAATTGGAAAAAAATGTTCGAACCTAGATGTCTGTTCTCTGTGATCTGGCGCTTGCAGCTAGCTATTTAGCAATTTATTTGGAGGAACTGCAGAATCCCCAGAACCCTTAGCGTCCGGGAAGGTAAAGGGTGTATTCGATAAAAATGGCATACACATATATACTCATCAAAATTAAACTGATTATCGGATTTTCTTGAAATTTTCAGGGAATGAAGAACTACTAATGAGTTTTGATTTACAACATTTGTTTTATTCAATTTCGTCTCCCATCCCGAATGCCCGCACCTTCCTTTTCACTCCACCCATCAAATTTTGTACAACCGATTTTCCCAGTGTTTTTGTTGTTTTTACCCAAATTTTCTTCAATTCTAGCTCTGTTTTTATAGTTTTGTGATGTTTACGAAGTTCCGTTTTCATAATTGCCAGAATTTTTCAATTGGACGAAGTTCCGGTGAATTTGGTGGGTTCATATCCTTTGGCACAAAATTGACTCCGTTGGCTCGGTACCACTCCAATACGTTTCGAGCGTAGTAGCAGGATGCTAGATCAGGCCAAAACAGAGTTGATCCTTTGTGCTTCTTAATGAATGGCAAGAGACGCTTCATAAGGCACTTTTCCGTGTAAATCGCACCGTTTATTGTTCCGGAAGTGATGAAGGGAGCACTTATTTCACCACATCCGCAAATCGCCTGCCAGATTAGAAACTTCTTTGCAAATATCGATAGTTTCTTCTTTCGAACATCCTCCGGAACATCGAACTTCGACTTGGCAACGAAATATTCTTGCCCAGGAAGTTGACGGAAGTCGGCCTTGACGTTTGTTTCGTCATCCATCACGATGCAACCGGATTTGGTGAGCAGCTTCGTGTAAAGTTTCCAGGCGCGGGTTTTCGCAGTGATGTTTTGTTTTTCATTCCGGTTTGGGGCTTTTTGCACTTTGTAAACATGTAACCCAGCACGCTTCATGGTTTTCTGCACAAAACCGACTGACACCTTAGACTTTTTAGCGACATCTCGAATTGACATGTTTGGACGGTTCTTGAATTGTTGTACGACTTTCCTGGCCATTTTACTGTCCATTGGACCACTTTTACGACCACTCCCTTCCTTCCTTTGGACACTCAGACGCTCCTTGAAGGTTTTTATTACACGAGACACAGTTGTATTTGCAATTCCAAGCCTTTTAGCAATCCACCGGTGGGACGCCCTGGATTTTGATTGTTTGTGCACAAAATTTTCTCACGGACAATTCCTTGTTTCGACAACATGACTGGAACTACTGAATGTATAACTATGAAACTTAGCAGATGTAAATAATACACTATGGATAAGATCTACTCTAATTTCTAGGTTTTTTACTCATACGATTCAAAAGTTACAGAAGATTTTCTGTGTGCCATTTTTATCGAATAGCGCTTTAAGCGCTGATCCTTCGAAAAGTAGGAGGTAAGTGTCAGACCCTGCGAGCCAAAACGTAAAAAAATCTAGCAACGGAAAGTCAACAAGGGAATATGTACCGGCATAATTGGCACTGTGATTTTTTAATGAGCGTCCAGGAGATAACATTTTACCTGAGCTTCCACCCCAGGACCATCTTCTTCTTTTTAACATTTCATGCTTATTGCTTTCACAATTTGCTTATTGTTTGCTCACAACTTAGTGTTCTAAATGCACTTCCACAGTTATCAATTTAGAAGTTTCGATGCCAGGTTCCATTTTTGAATTAGTATGATTGTGTGGCAAGTACAATCATACCCCATGCCCAGGGTACGTCGAGAAATTTTCCTGCACATTAAATTCCTAGACCAGACCGGGAATCGAACCCAGCCACCTCCAGCATGGTGTTAGTCTGTAGCTGTGCCTTTGCCAGCTGAGCTAAGGGAGGCCCAAGGGCTATGCTTAATGTGTATTTTTAATCAAATTAAATCAAGACAATCCTAGTAAATGGGTTTTAAAAATTAATTGGAAACTGATTGTACCTAACCGTGGCAAATCATGATGACATTGATTTATATACGGTAGCCTATGCTTCAAAAATCTTTGATCTAGACTATTGATTGGGCAACATTTACAGAAATATATCATTTTTATTATTCAGAAAACCATGAACTGATTAATCCTATCATCCCAATTCTTTAACGTTGCTGATGGTAATTTTTTAAAACTCATTAGCTTCATCTTCCAAACGTGGAAAATTCTCGTTACTGATTAACGCATTTCTTGCTTTCATCCGTGTGCAACCTCGCATCCACATTTCAATCAACAATTAGCACCTGCGTCCATTCGGCAACGTGCGAATTTACGTCGGCACTCATTGTTACCGTCACCGCACCTGCCAGGAACGGCAGGGAAGGCAAACGTCAGCCAGTAAAAGTTTCCTATTCAAAGGGAAAATAAAAAGCATGCTTTGTTCAATTTTCAGCACTGGGCGTGTGAAATGGCGCAAAGGCAATCACATTGCACCACTTTGGAACACCACGTGAGTTGAGCAATTTCACGTGATGCTCTTTGGATATAAATTTTCCAATGGCTAACGGTGGTGATTTTCGAGGGGGTGTTTTTCAACCCCGACTGCACCGAAAGGTTTTCCATCATCAGTCGGTAACCGGTCGGCCGGTGCCGGTTATTTACAGTGCCCAGCAGTGGAAAAATCCAGTCGCGTGTTGTTTTTGCTGCTCACAATGTTGGTGCTAAGCTGACATTTCCACTATAGTTTAAAATGAAATGGAATGTTTTAGTAAATTGGCGACTTCTACAATTTTAGTAGTTTTACCATGAGCATGAGCATGATTGACCGCCCACGGATGCAATTCCGTTATTGCCAGATCAGCTGTATTTACACAAAGAACAAACAGATGATGTTTGGGACTAACATACACCTTCAATGTAACTTCTACAATTTTAGTATTTTTGTTGACAAAATCCCAAAAGTTTACTGGAGCTATGCTCAGAGTCCAACACTGATTTGAATTCGTAATGTCAACTCATTTATTCATAAAAAGTCTTACATAAAATGAAAACGACAACTGAATGTTTTTCACTTTGGGTCACTGTTGAGCTTTGAATTAAGATTTGATTTTCACACCGCACTATTCCACTATTCAGAGCGAGAAGTCAGATTGCGAAAAGTTTAAATGACGTAGGACGACGAAATTACTTAACCAAATCACGTGGATCGTACCGATAGATCAAAATAAATGCTGGAAAGGTCAACTTGCCGATAAATAAGAAGTCAACGGCGCGTTTATTTCAACCAATTTTAAGGGCCCATACTCCAACAAAACAAAAATAAAAATAAAACATAATACCAGCTATTTTTCATTACTTTATTCATCGTCTTCAAATTGCATTTTTCTCGCACTCAAACATACTTCTTCGTCCCGAGTTTCACAATCATTCCTTCGTTCATTACCAGGTCAGTCCCACAGTTCAACCCCCTCTTTATTGCACAGTTTTCTTTATTTTTATATCAGTAGTATGTAGCATAATATCCTGCCGGAGCGACCACCGGTACCAGCGGGGTTGCCTCGTATTCCGTTATCCTGCTGATGCCCGCGGATTGTGAAGAAATTTCCGCCGCCGCGTAGGTTGGATAGGAATACTGGACGGGGGCAGCAACATAATTGGCGCTGGTGGGGGCATACGGGATTGCGCTGGCCGATGTCAGGAACGTTACGACCGGTGTGGCTGTGGCGCAGGCTACCAGGCTGGTGACGATCAGCTGGAAAGGTAGATTGAAATTAGTGAACCGGAAGTGGGCGATGGGAATTGTTATCTGGCGTTGCATAATTTGACTGTGAAATTATGAAGTTGTGTTACGAAAATGAGTATCTTGTAGGTGTTAATAATATTGTCACTCTACCCTCTACTATTATGTTCGAATTGTGTCGATTGATGTAAGTTTCTTTATTTTGTGCGTATTTATCCTAGTTTTTGAATCAATATTCTGAAATTTCAAAAAGTTGGCTGATTCAGATCGAAGTAGGCTTTGTTTGTGTATGGTCTTATAGTTTTATAAGTCATTTTATTAGTTTCATTTCTTCCCAAAGGAAGACACTTGGCTTCTTCATTTGTTCTTTGCTACCCTAGATCGGTATCTGGAGATGTGTCGCTAAAAGAGTACCTTTCAAACCGATCATGACCGAGCACCTCGACAACGACTTGTTCCAGAAATGTATAGTAGGTGTCCAACTTATAATCACCGGTTCTGTAAGCCTAATCTAACGTTCGATCACCCCGTAATAGCTACCCATTTTGATGAGATGTTGTGTCCGTTTATGGAACTCCCCAAGCAACGAAAAGAATTTTACTTAAGATGATAACTCAGAAGTTCACATTTAAGGTGTGGCCCATTTAGTATTGCAACAAACATTTCTGGTTCCTACAGGGACCCTAGTGGTCGGAAAAAAATAAGAAATTCAGGCACCAATTTCTCCAAAGTTCAAGATCATGCTACCCAAGCGTATTGGTATGAACTTCTCCAAAATTCAAGAGAGGGCTATTCAGAACTTCAGGAAAAAGTTTAGAGAATAGGTAGAGAACTTTTTAGAAGTTTAAGCAGATTTTTCCACAGATTCTGGAGAACTTCTCCAAAATTGAAGGTGGAACTTCCCAAAAATACCTACTACCTATAATTCCTTAAAAACTCAGGAACAAACTATCCTAAGCTAGTTGAAGTTCAGGAGAGAACTTCTCTGAAATTTAGTAGAGGACTTCTCAAAAGTTTTGTTAAAACTTCCCAGAAGTGCTAGAAAGCTTTCCGGAAATTCAGAAGGGAACATTTCAGAATTTCAGAAAGAGGCGCTTTCGAAGTTCGGGAATATCCAGAAGGTCAGAAAGAATCCTCTGTGATAAACAGAAAAAAAAACTTTCCAGATGTATAGGGTGAACTTTCAATTAGTTCAAGTAGAAAGTTTTCATAAATTCAGAAACAAACTTTTCAGAAGTTCAGAAGAAAACTTCTTCCCAGTTAAGAGGAGGAATTCTCTGAAGTTCACTAAGAAATTTCCAGGAAATTTAAGGGGATTTCTTTAGAAATTTTGGAGAAAACTTTCTCATTGTTTCGGAGAAACTTTCCTCGATGTTCAGAATGGGATTTTTCAGAAGTTTAGAAAGAAATTAATTGCATGAAGTTCATTTGATGTTTTTCAGAAAGTCTGGAAGGTTAGATTGGGTTGTTAGGTGTGAATTTCCAAGAAATTCAGGAGCGGCTGCCAAGAACTTTTCAGAAGCTGTGCACAGAACATTGCAGAAGATCAGGAGAAAACTTCCCTGAAATTGAAGAGATAATCACTGACGAACCGAAGAAGCAGCCTAACACATTTACGTACTGATTTTAATAAAGATAAAATACAAACAAGTTAACGCTCTCCACTACTTCACCCAAAAATGAAGTAGATCATTTGACAGCACTTCACGTGTGTTGGGTAGCATGCATATAACCAAGACAAAATGAAAGGGAGGGCTTGTTATTCCTTGTTATTCCATGAGAATATTGACAACAAGGCTAACCATAACGTTGGGCATAGAATGCTCTATGAATGATTAAACACGCACACTAGCGTTGATGTGTATGCTATACAGTATGTGAGCAGTGCCGCCAAATTCAGCAGAGATGGAAAAATATTATTGTGGACTTTTATTTCTCGGTAAATATTGAAAAAATCTACAATTAGAAGTATGTTATTATTTATTTAATCTATGGAAAAATAAAATAGTTCAACTTTGGGTGATTTGTAGCACTTCCACAAAAAAGTTGATATTGAAGTACTGCCAAACCCATTTTATTCGAATAAGAGTCATAATAAAATAGTTTGGCAACATCAAGCGATTACGTCAATTGTAAGCACGGTTCAGAATAGGCTCAAGCGTATTTAAATTATTGTGAAAATTAATCCTATAGTTTTCTAGTATTTTTTCAAGTATTCGTGGATTCTCGTGTGGCTAGTGTAATAAATGGAGAGTGATTTTCATGATTTGTGTAATTACGCACCGAAAATGTGTCAGGATATAGTGCAATGAAAGAGAAAACTTAGAGTCTGGCCCGAGTATATTCCCTAGTACGGTTAGATCAATACGACGAATTTGTTGTGCGAAGGTTGAAAATCTGACTGCTCATTATTTTTACAAAATTCAAGTCTCCGAATCGTTTTTGTAGCTTTTAATTATATTCAAGACCTAATTTGATTTGCCAGGATTATATATTCTTGGTTATTGCCGTCGATTTATTGGAGAAATTAAACATCTCTTCACGTTTGAAGTTGGATGATTGCAGAATGTGATGAATATATGTACTATGGTGAGCATAGGTTTCGCTACCCTACAAAATAGAAGAAGAAGGAAGAAAAATAATTGTGCGCGATCATCTGGAAAACCCTTCGTGGTCTCGGCCAAAACTTGCTAAAGTATTGGGTTTTCCCCGAAATACCGTGTGGCGTGTTTTGAAAAAGTACAGAGAAACTTTTTCGACGGATAGCAAGCCTCAAAGCAAGCGTCGGGCTGGTACTGTCAACCGTCAACTGCGAAACAAAGGCATCAAAAACATTAAGGCAAACCCCAACATCTCAGACCGCGATTTGGCCAAAAAGTTTCGCGCCGCACGCAGTACTGTGCAACGGATTCGTCTCCGGGAAGGCTTCAAGTCATACCTTGCCAGTAGACAACCAAATAGGGATCAAAAGCAGAACAATGTAGCCATAGGCGTAGCCAGGATTTCAAATAGGGTGGGGCAAGATATTTTTTTTTGAGAGAGATAGAGAGAGAGAGAGAGAGTAAATGAGAGAGAGAGTAAATGAGAGAGAGTAAATGAGAGAGAGTAAATGAGAGAGAGTAAATGAGAGAGAGAGAGAGAATTACACCGTCTTCAACCAGCGGTTGCACACACTGAACACATAACATTATACAACAGACAACACAACGCTCGGTGGACCAGTAGAGTAGGGACATTTTCAAGTTCCACCGGCTAGAGCAGGAATCGAGCCCTCACTTTGTGACAATCCGCCTTAACGACGGGTGGATTATCTTATCTACGCTAAGTACTTTACAACACCCGTCAAATTTTGGCAACAAGATTCAACAATTCTAGACTTATTCTGGAATTAAAAAAACCAAAAGGTTTTTAAAAACCATAGGTTTTCCACATGTTTCAAAATCAAACCACATTAAATATCAACCATGGTAAAATCTAGAGGGTACTGTAATGTGTCGAAATATTCACTTTACAGTCGTGTTGGATTTTTGTATAAGATAACCACCGAGTTTGTTCACAGTTTGTACTGAAAATGTAGTTCTTTTACGACCGTCTCACCCACACCGAAAATTAAATTTCGTTTTTAATAAGAAATCGAAGGTAGGACTTACAAATCTATTCATTGTATTCGTTCTAAGTAGATTTGTACTTTTCAAAAAGCTACCTTCGTACTCAATGCCACACGCGTAACTCTCTAAAAGACTAAGCATTTATTGGCACAGAAAGAACATTCGTGCATTGTACGAAAACAATATAAACTACTACGAATATTTTGTTATCAATAAAAAAAAACTCTGGTGGTTGCATGATTGACTGACAGATCTTCTATATCGACTCAGTATGTAATTGAAAAAAAAAAAATAATTAAATCAGTGATTCCAGCATACCCGAGGAGCAAAACCAACATGTAGCAACATCCGTACGATTAAAGAGAAGCAGCAATTGGTTGACCTTCATGAAATTCATTCCGTGCACTGTACAAAGAGGTGTAATGACAGCATTTAACCAAATGACAAGCATTAAAAATGTTTCATACAATTTACGAGACATTTGTTCGTACAAAATCCACGTTTACGAAACGAGTGAAAGCTAATTTACGCAAATAAATTTTCAGTGTATTTATTGACAAAGCAACACCGCAAAAACACCGTTTTTCTTCCATAGAAACATAAAAAAATCTTTAAGGTAGCTCATCGAATCTTCCGGCCCACCTCTAAGCATCTTACTATAAGGTACTAGGTGGGTCTTCACAGATTGCCTGTCAAGATGCAAAATTTGTATGATGTCTTTATTGAGTTATCACAAATAATATTAACCCATCCAATGTATCACAAAACAGCGATTGATTGAGCGGATTGAAGATAATGATATCATTGAGTTTCGATCAAGTCTCTCGGTTGATGCTAAAACCAACGAGCCTGACATAAATAGAAGCACAAGTTGCCAGTAGGCACGAAATGCATCTACACTCTACTTTTACCAAATCCCTAAATCGCAATTTTAAATGGATTCGCATATATTGTTCTTACGAAGCTTCTATAGGATTGGTACGGTTGAAAATTGAAAGAATAAAGTTTGTTTTGAGCATCGGCTGTGAGAGGTTGTGCCGATGCTTTTTAGGCACTATTTTGTTATATGGCGCGTTTCGTATTGTTTCAGTTACCTATAATTCGGCGATGTGAGTAATAGAGAGAGCACAGAAAAATAAGCAACAAAAATGCTTCCTGGTGAGATGTCGGGGTTTGTGGTCCGGCGGTGGGGATCACAATAAATTGTGATCCATAATATTCGTTTGCCATGCTCACCGTACCACCATATCCTGGAGCAAATAAACCACTAAACCATTTTGTGATTGGAGCACTATTTGTATGAATAGGTTCATATCAGAAATAGGTATTATTATTTAAAAAATAGAGGTGGGTTATATCTAGGATATAACCGCAAGTTTAACGTAGGATCGCGTTGGTGTTTTTATGAAATTTCCTTCCCTTATTTGACCTGTATTCAGACGAGGCAGGCGCTTGTTATTGCATTAGTTTGAGATCGCCAGTTTTTTTCACATTGAGAATGCATGCTAGTCCCAAGCATCAACTGGTGCTCTGTGTAATAACAGCAGCAACGGAGTGGCAGCCTCGGGTGGTCAATCATGTTTATTATCTTACTCATGCTCATAGCAACGGATAAAATCTTTGAATAGGATAAAGCAACTGCACTCTTATCTCTGAACCTGGGAAATGAGTCGTTTCGTCCCGCCCGTAGAATATCATATGTTAGAAAAATTTCAGTCATTGAGGCGAAGGGGAAATCTATCAATCATTAACACTAAATAATAAAAAGTTGAAGCAAACACTAACATGATAAAAATTGATCCCTCTGCCCCCCTCTGGCTACGCCTATGAATGTAGCCAGAATCTGTGCCAGAAAACTGTATGATTAGGTGTTGACAAAATTCAATGGCTGTCTCCTAATGGATGATGAAACCTATGTAAAGGCCGATCTCAAACAGCTACCGGGACAAAAATTTACTTGGTTACGGCTCGAGGAGATGTTCCTGCCAAATTCAAGTTTGTGTTTGCAGATAAATTTGCGTAAATACATGATTAGTCAATTTGCTAAGATTGCAACATTGTATCTCGTTAACCTGAATTTCTTCAGAACATTCAACGTGCTTGTCAAATTTGCTGATCATTGATGCCGTATAGTTTCTTTCGCGTTTTTTTTCACTATGGATTATTAATATTATCGAACAACTTTGAGATGAATTTTTCCAGCGATAATAAATAAAGCAATAAGTTTTTAATCTTTCAAACAAAGCTTAAATAGAGGAATAAACTATGTAAGAAAAAATATATCAAAGTACAAGCTGACCCAACGGACTTCGTTCCGTCTAACATTAATTTATTGCTTGCAATATCTTTAAAATCGATTCACACAATAAATCGGTATTCTATATTAACATCGCTTTTTTTTAAATTGCAGGAATGTCCTCCATTGTTTTAGTCAATCTGAAAGGGACAGTCAATTTTCATACTGAAGAACTTGGATATTTTCAATTTTGGCTTCTAAAAGTATGACAATCGGCAGTCATTTCATATTATTGATAATCTGTTATCAATTGGCCACTTTAATTGGTGTATTATGTTAGAATACTGAAGTCGGTTTTTTGGAAGTTCCAACTCATGAAAAATAGTTGATTTTTGTATGATGTCTTGTCGGACCGACATGAGTTGATTACGGTGCTGTAAGATATCATAATGAAACTATCCAAAACAACAACGTTTTGTGCATTTTCAATGCGACAATTTAGCACTGGCATCTGAATTGAAGATGTTCTATTAACTGATTGTTGGAAATTGGGTTTTTCTTGAAGTTTGCTCAGTTTGAAAGTGAAGAAATTTGAATTTATTATGTTGAAAATAATTTATTTGTGATTTTTCTGCATTTTTGACAAACAACATTTGATTTATACAAACAAAATTTGATATTTTTGAATGGAAAAATGCCTTTTTTTATTTTCCAATTTTCCGACTTTTCCTTCGAAATTTCCCAACTTTTGAGTTTCTCTGAAACTTTTTTGGGCAAAAAGGAACAAATCATCCGAAGACACCGTCAAGATTGGTTCAGCCGTTCTCGAGTTAAAGCGTTACTAACATACAAACATTCATTTCTATATATAGAGATTTGATTTTTTTTTTATGGAAAAATGCCTTTTATTATTTTCCAATTTTCTGATTTTGCCTGGAAAATTTCCCAATTTTTCTTTTTCTCTGTACCTTTGTTGGACAAAAAGGAACAAATCATCCGAAGATACCGTCAAAATTGGTTAAGCCGTTCTCGAGTTTTAGCGTCACTAACAAACAAACATTCATTTTTCTATACATAGATTGTGATTCCGCAAAGTTCGAGTGGAAGGACACGTCTGTTAGAATGGCGAGATACACTGAGGACCAATTTAACCCAACCTTCCCGGCCAGACAGTCAGCGATCGGACTTACAACAGGCTGGAGAGAGTGTATAGATTAAATCTAGGATTTTTTTTTCAAGAGTGCGTATCTAACAATGTTAGATAGATGATAAGATTGTTAAGGTTCTCTTCTCTCTCGCTCTTTTTCATTTTTTACGGCGCCATTATAAAACTTTTGAGGGATTCTTTAGAACAGATAGCAACACAACAGTGCTGGCTAGCATACTTTACAAATAGTATTATGAAAAACGTAAAGCTGAATGGAATATGAATGAAAGAGAAAGTAATCAAAGAGAACCTCTCAATTTCAGATTTGCCCTAGTGAAAAGAAAACACAAGATTGATGCAATTCCATTTCTTTGATACGCGCAGTTTACTTTTCAAGAACGAATATGGTGTCGGTGACTCGAGTAGAAATAGTTCACGATATTTCATTCTCTCATTCCAGAGAGTTCACTCAAGAAACGTTGGCGTGTGAACGGGAAGTTCCGAAGTGAAAACGTAACACACGATAAATATGAAATACAAAAATCACAACCCGACAAATCTGCTTCAGTGTCACCCAATCGACGATTTTTTAAGGGCTACGAATTGCAAACAGTTGCTTGGTAGAATCAAGTTTAACGGAATCCAACGGAAGCTTCGCTGAACAGGCAATTACGGACTGTTTTCAAATGTTCACCTTTTTTTGTGCAAAGATGGACAATGTATCTTCAATTTCAATAAATCAGATCTTCTTCAAATACATTGGTCCTTTTTCACGGCTTGAGGAGGAGATTCCAAAATTTTAGTTGCCACCCGTTATGTCAAGAAAATAAAGAAACATTTTGATGCTACCTTGTGTGGCAGGCCATGGACCAATTTGTCAAAGTCATTCTAAAACCTTTTATTACAACCCGAACCATCGACGCGGATATTTATCTTAGTGAATATTTGAAAAAAGCAGTTAGTACCTTCATTCATAAACATTATTTCGCAAATAAAGTTTTGTTTTCGGCAGATCATCGGCACACAATGCACAGATAGTAATTCTAGCAACAACAGATTTAATGTATCTTAAGATCAAAAAATTCCCCAAATTTGCCACAGACAAGGCCAATCGAACAGTTTTGCTCTATACAGTTTTGCGTATATACTTCAAGAGATCTATTCCACCTAAAAACCAGTCTGGGTTCAGGCGAATCAGGAAGAAAATCGCACAGCAGTTATATAAAACTCACCTTCAACTGTCTCAGAGATATCACCTCGTCTCTTACTAATAAATATGAAAATCGCGAGTTGAGTGTTGAATCAAGTATATGTATCAACATGCTTGTACACTTGTTAACTTTACATCTGAACTGCGAATAGAAGTCCTTTCATGAATTTCCCGATTCTGATTATTTTTTGATAGATTCACTTTAGATTCCGGCTGTTCACTGAACCTTCCACTTCTATTTTAATATTCCTTGAACTATTCGATTATAACTGCAAATTACCATCGGTTTGCCTTTCCTTTGAAGTCGTGTTACATGCCTGTTACCACTTAATCGATGCCACTATTAACAGTTTTAAAAATAGCCACCTGATGGACACAAGACACACAGGAGTTTGCAAGCCATGTTCCAATGTATGTATATCTCAACGCATCTGTTGATACTGCTGTAACGGAAAACTTCTATTTATGATAAGGATGTACGACCACATCCTTTTCTGTTCCACCTCATCCGTCAACTGTACGACGACATGCACGCCTATCACTTCTTCCAATATCCTTTCAAACAAAGGTCATGGGACAGACCCCACTTGTATACTTACATATTTCAACAGCATTGTTTCCACAAATTGTCACAAACAATCACGGTATATCTAAGCGCTGCAATACGGGCTGAATGCTTCTGAACTATTACTCCAACCCGCCGGGAGAATCGATGCTTTTATAGTGGCCTAGCATCGGCCTATGTATGTTCTAAGTTCTAATTTTACCCCAGAAACCTGCACCGAGATTCCTCAAACTGGATCAGGACGGCCCTCGGAGGGTCTATTATCTGCATGCGTTAGAGTAGGCGCTGCCACCTGATTGCTTGCAGACGGTGGAAATTGCTTCTTTGATGATCACATTAAAATGATAGCGTTGAAGAATGTTGCTCTTTTGCTCGATTCTGGAAGACAAACTTTAACTCTATTATCATTCTTGAAAATCTCCCGTGGCGGATGCAATCCTCGGAGTGATTGCAGAGCGCCGGCTAATATGGTAGCGGAATCATATTTCATTGCCAGGTTGTGCCGAGGAATGGAGAAAGCACGCAAGCCATGGCAGGTAGGGATTGGTTCTCACACATGTAATCACAGAGCTGCGAGGACCGACATCGTGCAGAGCTGCGTGATTAATTACCGAACAGTGGGAGCGGATCGTTTTATTTTGGTTTTTGCCAATAAAATAAATCCACAAACTGTCTCATTGAGAGAGCGATGGTTTCTATCAGGGGGTTGAATAGCGTATATTATGGTTTCAGTTGAAAATCGAATTTATCGACTAGCGACAATCGATTTTACTCTCTCTCTGAACGTTACACACCTGAAAATTTTACAGTATTCGGTAACTTTTTACGAACTTTCAACAACTGAACAGTTCGGCAATCCGATTTTAACGGATTTCGGTAAAATTTGACAAGTTCCGGTAATTTTTTACCGGAATACTGTAAATATCACCGAAATCCGGTAAATCGGATTACCGAACGTTCAGCTGTTGAAAGTTCGGTAAAAAATTACCGAATACTGTAAAATTTTCTAGTGTGATACCTAATGTCGGAAGTAGTGCGCTGTATAGCGCAACTGATGCGCCATACAGCGCCCTACCTCCGACATTAGGTATAACGTACAGAACGAGAGTTAAATCGATTGTCGCTAGTCGATAAATTCGGTTTTCAACTGAAATCATAATAACTTAAACAAATTCAAGCGTATGCAATCAAACAGACACACAGAAAAAAAGGGTTTTCCTGAAAATATGATTTTTTGGCTGTGGTTAGGGTATCTTCAGCGGTGGTCCAAATCATGGATGGGATTTATTTTTTAGACCAGAGACAAAAACTTCGCTGCGCCGGTGTTGTTTGTTTTTGTTTAATACAGGATCTGCTGTGCATCATTTTGAATCTGGTATATGTTTTGATCTATTCTTGCAACAATTTGAAACAAGAAACATACCATTCCAAAACACTTCACGCTAATGGATAATACCAAATAGTAAGTAAAATTTTGGCTTTTACTAACTCAACTTTATTGAGTATATTTTGAGGTATAAATATGAGCCAAAAAGTGGCCGAATTTGGTGAGGGTGATGCTAGCGCCAGACAGAAAGTGGTGTTACTCGCCTCGGATGCTCGTAATTAACTCAAGTTTCTCCCGGTGATTGCCTCTTGTTCTCTTAGTTTTTCACAGCCACTGCATTTTTCGAAAAACACGGACTAGTTCGAAATGAGGAGCCCCCGCAATGGTGTTATGGATTTACCGGCTAATTTGGTAGCAAATTCCTATTTCGAATAGTATTTCGATTGCTCGGAAAGGAAAAGTAATGAAGGTATTCTATGTAAACAATCGGTTTACTGCTGAAATGGTCTTTGATTAGCACTAGCAAATAGCTCATACAGATACATTTGAGAAAAACCTGTTTACTGGGGATCAGGATGTTTAGGCTTATCTTCTGGGTGAGAAGATACATTTTACAATGGCAGTTTTGATAAGCTCTCTGGGACAAACCAATGATATCTTGAATTTCTCATATTTCTCGGAGGAAAAGTTCCAAAAAACATTGATTTTGTCCAAAAATTGTTTTTAATACTATAGTTTTCAATTGCATATTATACAGCTTTTGGACAATTCTATGCCCTTAACGACAGTTACATGAATTGGTCAGAACTTTTATAAGCTTTAAGAAACTGAACGAACTCTTAAAAATTTATTTTCAGAATTACTACATAGTTCGGAATATGATAATATATAAATTGGGTGGAAATATAATGAATTTGACAGCAGTTGATTAAGCTTCTAGGAAATTGAATCAACTTATTGTATGTTAGAAGATAATCATGACGTTTGCTCGCTCTTTTTTGAGAAGAGAAGTGGTGGAACTTCAGAGAAGTCCATTGAATTGCCGAAAAATTCTCAATGGTTCTGGAAACTTGGTTTAACTTAAAAAAAGTTTGCTAATCATCCATGGAATAGAAACAACTTTTTGGAAATTACCGGAACTTTCAAATGCAGATTTAGCTTCCCAGAAAATATTTGTGGCTCCAAAAATTTAAATAATTTACGAGAAATGAAAAAAATCTGAGAATTTCGTCGATTTGCAAAACTTTTACCACGTACGACGATTTAATTTTTTGGGTACGAAAAATTATCGAGTAGTAAGAAGTTTAAGTTCTTCTTAAAACTTAAGTACTTTGAGCTTCTGGGATGTTCCCTAAACTATTGGAAAGTTTCCTGAGCTTCTGGAAAATTACCTGAACATCTAGGAAGCTCCTTGAACTTATGAAAAAGTCCTTGGAATGTTTCCCAAACTTGTGAGATTGCTCATGAACTCCTTAGAAGTTTCCTGAAATTCTGAGAAGTTTGCTGAATTTCTGGAAAGTATCCTGAATATCAAGGAAGTTCCTTGAACTCCTACAGGTTCCCTGAACTTATGCGAAGTTCCTTATACTTAAGGGAAGTTTCATGAACTTCTGAGAAGTTATCTGAACCTCTCGGAAGACCCGCAAACTTTTGAAAAGCTCAATGAATTCTCTATGTTCTCCAATCGTCTGGAAAGTATCCAGAAATTTTGGGAAGTTCTCTGAATTTTTGGTAAATTGCCTGAAACTATGGGAAGTTCCCTGAACATCTTGGTGAGTTCTATGAACTTATGAGAAATGCCCAAAATATTCTGAGAAACTTTTGGGAAGCTTCTTGAATTTCTAAATAGTTTCTTGAACTTCTGCGAAGATACTTTAACCTTTGGAGAGTATCCCTGAGCTCATGTGAAGTTCTCTGAATTTTAAGAAAAATCCCTGAATTTCTGGCAAATACCCTGAATACAGGAAAGTTGCCCGATCTTCTAAGAAGAATCTTTAACTTCTGAGAAGTTACTTGGTCTTCTGGAAAGCTCGCTGATTTTCTGGGATGTTCTCTTAACATCAGGGAAAATAGCAAAACTTGTGGAAAGGTTCTTGATTTTTTTTGGGGAGTATCCTGAACTTCTGATAAGTTCCCTTAGTTTATGGGAAGTTCACTGAGTTTATGAGGTGTTTTTAAAACTTTTGGGAAGCATTTTCTTTTATCAGTTTCTTCATCTCTTCCGGTGTTGAGAGACGCAAAAACCGTGGGACGTAAGTCTTCAGGATATCTTTGCTAGCTGAGGAACCCGACGCCAACGTCCGTACATCGTGTACCTTATACAATTCCAGAACCGACTTCGAATAGTGACAAGAGGCCAAAACAGAGCTGGAGAGTCATGGCTTCTGATAAACGGTAGCAACCGCTTTTGCAGACATTTTTTCTTGGTAATGCCGGTAGAGACGAAGCTTTTAGATTTTCGACCGCAACAACATATGACCTGCCAAATCAAATACTTCTTCGGGAATTTGGACACCTTTTTTGTCCGGAAATGCTTGGCAACGGAGTTTCTTTGAACTGTGGTATTAAAAGCCAGACCCGGACTTTTTGCAGTGAAATTTTGCTTGTCATCACGGTTGGGCATCTTTTTCTCTCTCTACGCCTTCAGTCCTTGCCTTTGATTCACTTTTTGTACGTATCATTTTGACTTACCAAATTTGCGAGCCACATTTCGCACAGAAAGATTGTCATTTTTATCAATAATGGCTACCACCATCAATAATGGCTACCACAACGCACTAAAATGAACAAAAACACTTCTAAGCACTGATTGAAATTTTAAGAGAACATTACCAAAACTAAACAACTTGTTATAATAAGATTATGGCTGTTAATGAAAATCATAATATGCCAGCAATCAGCCGACTGCGATTGTAAAAGGTAAGCAAGCTTTAAACGACACTTAGTTATTTTCAATACCGAAACATGATTTTAAGAAATATTTGGTATTTATCGAACAAAAATCGTGCAAAATTTAGGACCAGCTAGGATTTACGAATAAGTTAGGTTTCATGCGCATAGAATAAGCAAACTCTTGTAATAAGTCAGTATAAAACTCTTTCAAAATCAAAATATTAGTTTCTACAAATCTACAAATTATTTTTTTTTGTGTGAAATACATCATTTAATAGTTATTGGCATTCTGTCGAAAATTGGGGATTTATCATCAACATATTTATCTACATCATCTACATACATTTCCATATCATCTACATTTATATCTGTACATATACATGTTTCCCTCCAAATTTGCCACGAGCTTGGCATAACACACGACTGCATTAAAAATGGCTATCAGCCAGCCACTTGCCAGCGACAGCCACTAACCCATAATTCTCTCTGATAGCTTGCCCGCGTACCCTTCTGCAGGGTACACGCAATCGCCAACTGCCAGGGCAATACTACTAGCCACTGCCACTCTGCACAGCCTGCTGCCGACACGTTACTATAATTGCATGGCCGTGCTACTTAATGATTTACTACTTGAATAAATTACCTTAAAATGATACTATATTGGCGTTAATCAATGACATTCGGAAAATCCAAGTTTTAGTATTAAGACCGAATTGTGAAACTGTTCAGATCGTTTGTGCATACGATTTCGAGAATCAACCAATGATGGAGGTGTAGACCAGACTTGCTCGTTCAGTAATTTGCATGCTTGGAACAAAGGTGCATGCAGTTAATGGCAATTGGTAGAATGGATTCTGAGTATCCGTGATTTACTTTCAAGTAAATACATTAATTTTCGACAGCACACCGTCTGCCTGGTCAGCTTGTACATATTACACATGAAATGATTGAAAATCTCTCAACAAATAACCTTGAAATGAGGGAGAAATAATATTGCTCACAGTCATAATATTCAAAATCAACGAAATAGCCTTTCGCACGTTTTGCTTATTGATCAGATAACTTTGAAAATTAACCACAAATAGCAATTCATGTTTGCTAGAGGAAAACATAATTATAATGCAATGTGATCTCCTAATGTCAGCGTAGCTACGGATTGGGTTCGAAACGGTAGTTCTTCAACTGGCAATTACGATTACAAAAATTATAAGAGCAGCAGTGCTTCTAATAAGAAATATTGATAACTCATTTATTTAATGAGTCGTGATAGCGTACTTAATGATACATAATGATAGAACTACTGAATGATTGTGAAGAAAATAATAAATTAAAAATAATTAACAACGGAGTTGGATGTATTTGTCGTAAAATAAAAAAAAACATATTCGAACGACAGTAAATGTTTTTAAGAACACTTTCACAATTTTTCTTTGGAATTCTTGTTTTATATTGTTTTATACCTAAACCTATTCAAGAAATATTATAAATATATTTTTTTCTTTGTTCTTTTCAATATTTTTCCAATCACTCGAAGTTTTGTCGAATAAACATTTGTCCCTCTTCACATCATTTCACCTTTGGTTCATTTTTGACAAAATGTATAAAAGATAAATTTCTGTTCCTTTGACCTTTTATCTTTTCGACCTTTTGTCATTTTTATCTTTTGTCATTCGACGTTTTTTCATTCGACCTGTTGTCTTTCGACCTTATGACTTTCGGCTTTTTGACTTTCGGCTTTTTGACTTTCGGCTTTTTGACTTTCGGCCTTTTGTCTTTCAACCTTTTATTTTTTGACCTTTTCCCTTTCGACATTTTATCCTGCAACCTCTTACATTATTGATAAAATGTAATTATGCATATTAAAGCTTTATGGTCGGTATCGTGTTCGAAAGAAATATATTTTTCTATCCAAAACCCATGTTATATTCCGTTAACTGAAACGGAAAAGTTTAGAACCGAAAAGAAGGTTTCCACGCAAGTTAAAGGGAGCTGTCACTTTTACTTTCGGAAGAAAAATTCCGCTCGATTATTCCGTAAGTGATGATGACTTTTCATTCCATGCAGATCATATTGTCAAAATTCCGCTTGCTAATATTGAACCAAATTCCGTAACCTCTCTACTTTTTATGGCGATACTGGC
>JASCZW010007018.1:0-76220 GCA_034211315.2 Aedes japonicus | reverse complement strand
GAAAAAATCTACATGCGACAACCCGAGGTATTCGAGCGAGTGATTCAAAATCTCTGTCTGCCGTCTCAACAAGTCGCTGTACGTCCTGAAGCAAGCATTGCGAAGCTGGAACGATGAGTTCAACTCTTTTGTCATAACGCTTGGCTTTAAACGGTCAGATCTGGACAGCTGCTTGTACTGGAAGAGAATCGGGAACTTTGTCATTTACCTGCTGCTGTATGTAGATGACATTATCCTGGTGTCTAGCCACCTGGAGTTGGTGGCTGAAGTCAAGACGAAGTTGCGCAAACGATTTGAAATGACGGACATGGGCGAGCTGAAGCATTTGCTGGGCCTCAAGGTGGAACAGGATCACTGTGAGGGGACGATGAAGATCAGCCAACCGAAATACGTCTCGGATCTGGAATACGAAATACGATCTGGAATGACGGACTGCAACTCGGTGTCGACTCCATTGGATCCAAACCTGAAGCTAGAACGGAGTAAGGAAGAAGCAGTGACAACGCAACCCTACCGGGAGCTTATTGGTTGCCTGACGTATCTGGCGTTAACATCAAGGCCGGACATAAGCGCAGCCGCCAACTTCTTCAGCAGATTTCAATATGCTCCAACTGATGTTCACTGGAGCCATCTCAAGCGAGTTCTCCGGTATTTGAAGGGCAGCTTATTAATATTTCTTCTAATTTTCTAGTTACAGGTATTCCACTAAAAAAGCTCATACTCACCAGGACTTAGCACTTGTTACTTGAAGTAACTTGATTTATTGATTTCAACTGTATGTGCCCAGAACAATCTAGTAGACCTGTGCGCCGATCTATTTTGAATCGGCGGCGGCGTATATGGTATTTTTAAACGGCGGTGGCGGCGCAGCTGGCGCCACGCCACGGTCGTTCTTGGCGGCGGCGGCGGCGGTGTGGATCGGCGCGGGCATAAATTATGCCTTCGACATTTCCTCATGCTTATACCTTTTAACTGTTTGACTTTTACGTGCAATAATAAGACTAAAGGATCACTCCAAGTCTTATATTTTGATAGAAAACCCGGATATCCATAGTGTTATAATACTCAAGTCGATGAATTGACGTGGAACAGTGTGTGTACAAATATATGAGACTTAACATTATGGAATTTGTTCATCACAAGTCGACGGGGAATTTGGCTTCCCAAGCAACCAAAAGTACAAGGGTGTGTTTTGGCTTAACCAGCAAATCGAAGGATTATGATGAGAAATCTCAGAGCTCACTTTTTAAGTAATTAACCGAACTTTCTAGTTCGCATTCAATGTTTATGCATCTAGCAGCATTCTTACCGACTTCTAGAAAAAAAAACTTTGAAGTTCACGAAATGTTCACTCCAGAGATTGAAGAGAATGCTATTCAGCTCATAAAACACACCTCAAACGAACTAAACAAAACCAAAAAAAAAACACAAAAGTCATTTATATTTGACACTTTTGTTCTTCTCTATTCCTGCCGGAAATTTATTTTTAGAGTGCTGCGTTTTGAAATGATGATTGAGTTCAATTTGATGATTTTTCTTAGGTAAATTAAATTTTTCATAAACACCTACTACCTAGTCTTCAACTCGAGTCCTCTCTCTTTAAAACCGGGATACTTACCACTGTGCCATATTAACGAGGTGGGTTATGCTATGATTTTACTCGAAGCGTTGATTCCATACACTAGTACTTTTTTGCTCCCTATAATCTTATCTGAACCTAAAAGTCTCTGATTAGTTCATCTAGAACTCAATCTGAACTACTAATTAGCTTGATTACTCAACCTTGTTGAGTGACTGCTTTATTTTCTGCATCCCACTAAGCTAACTATTTTATAGGATGGTAGTAGAATAAGCCTTTTTTTTTTACTGTATTTGGAAAATCATTTTTTTGCTCTTGTATCTCAGCAAACTTGGAGAATAACACCAGATTACTCTTCAAAGGTAAAGAATCTTTTTGACAATTTTTAGGGTTACTCTAAACTTAACGTGTACTTCTAAAATAAATAGGAAAGAAGTTCAAAATAGATGTATTGTGACCTTTTACGCTGATTAAAAGTACGGTGAGTACTTTAATTGAACTTTCTGTTAGAGATTTTTTGAAGTTTAATGCAAGTTCTCAACGAAGAACATATGAACTTGAAGGTTGCGTTGAATAGCAACAAGAAACTTTTCTTGAACTTTCAAGTTGCTTTTAATGTTAATCACACTTTGAACAGAATTAAGTTCTGCCTGTACGTGAATTGTCGTTTTACACCGCAAAAAAGTTCCATGGAACTACATTTCAACTAAAAGTGAACTTCTAATTTCTCATCTCAAGTGAATTTCGAACTTTTGGTTGCTGCTTGGGTTCTATCTGTATTATTAAACTTAACCAGTGTATATATAAGTAATTACCAAATACAATAAAATTGTCATTACTATGCAAACATGGGTAAGTGTTCAAATGTGGGTCTATGGATCTAAAATTCGGCCTATCGGTAAAATTTAACTGTCTCTAATTTTTCTTCATATTGATATGTAACTTTTCTGGGGGGGTTTGACCAAAGTCTATGCTCCATACAAAAATTCTAAAAAATTGTATGGAGAAAAGTCTACGTGGGGAGAGGGGGGAGGTCTGAGATTGTCAAAAATGAGTCTACGTGGTTTATGCACAGGTCCTAAGTGGAACAACCTTGTGCTGAACTGGCCGGCATGACGTGGCGCAAGGGCTCAGTAGGGATTCTTTGTCCTGAAGCTAAGAGTATAGTTATTATTATCTAAAAATATAAAACTCTGAAAATCTAAAAATCTAAAAATCTAAAAATCTAAAAATCTAAAAATCTAAAAATCTAAAAATCTAAAAATCTGAAAATCTAAAACTCTAGAGATCTAAATTTCTAAATATCTAAAAACCTACAAATCTAAAAATCTAAAAATCTAAAAATTTAAAAATCTAAAATATATAAAATCTTAAAACCTGAAAATCTAAACATCTGAAAATCTTAAAATTTAAATATCTAAAAATCTAAAAATCCTAAAATCTAAAGATCTAAAAATCTATTAGAAATACAAAAATTTAATAATCTTAAATTCTAGGAATGCTTGAAAATTTAAAAATTTAAAAATCTTAAATCCAAAAATCTGAAAATCTAAGAATCTAAAAATCTAAAAATCTAAAAGGCTTAAAATCTAAATATTTAAAAATCTACTAGAAATCTTAAAATCCAAAAATCTAAAATTTTATGTACCTTAAAATCTACTAGAAATCTAAAAATCTTAAAATCTAAATATCGTAATATTAAAAATCTAAAAATCTCAAAAATTATTAGCTAAATATCTAAAAATCCACTAAAACTCTAAAAATCTAAAAATCTATTAGGAGTATTCCTAGAAAATGTCGTATTTGCAGACAACTTCATATCTATTGTTCTGACATGAATTTTGACATTGACAGCTATCACATCCGAAACTTCATTCTATTCTCTAGTTATTTCAGTGTAAGTTACGCATCATTAGTGAAAGTAAACAAGTTTTTGTGAAGCCGAAAAATGTCGAAATTCGAGCCATCAAAGCAGCATTTGCGGGAAATGCATCTCAAGCATGTGAATTGCTCTCCGAAACATACCCGGACTACAAAATCGACGTTCGAATGTGTCAACGTTGGTTTGCACGCTTTAAAAGTGGTGATTTTGTCACTGAAGACAAGGAACGCCCCGGCCCGGTCAAAAAGTTTGAAGACGTCGAATTGGAAACTTTGCTCGACCAAGACCCCTCACAAACGCAAAAAGAACTTGCAGCAGCATTGAGAGTTATCCAACCAGCCATTAGTAAGCGTTTGAAAGCATTGGGAATGATTCGAAAGGTCGGTCATTGGGTGCCATACGAATTGCAGCCGAGAGACGTTGAGCGCCGTTTTTTCACATGCGAAGAGCTGCTTAAACGGCACATACGGAAGGGTTTTTTGGATCGAATTGTGACTGGTGACGAAAAGTGGATCCATTACGACAATCCAAAACGTAAGGCAACGTATGGATACCCCGGTCATGCCACAACATCGACGGCCAATCCCAATATTCATGGCCATGAAAATCATGCTGTGTATTTGTGGGACCAGCTGGGTGTGGTCTACTATGAGCTGTTGCAACCAAAAGAAACCATCACGGGCGAAGTCTACCGGCGACAACTGATGCGTTTGAGCCGTGCATTGCGTGAAAATCGGCCGCAATACGCTAAAAAACACAACAAAGTCATTTTGCAACATGACAATGCTCGGCCACATGTTGCACAGCCGGTGAAAACATACTTGGAAACGCTCGAGTGGGATGTCCTACCCCACCCGCCATATAGTCCGGACATTGCGCCATCCGATTACCATCTCTTCCGATCGATGCAACATGGCCTGGCTGACCAGCACTTCCGTAATTATGACGAAGTCAAAAAATGGATCGATTCGTGGATAGCCGCCAAACCAGCATCATTTTTCCGAGAGGGTATCCGTCAACTACCACAAAGATGGGAAAAAGTCATAGCTAGCGATGGCCAATACTTTGAACAATAAATGTATAACCATTTTTTCACAATAAAGCATCAAATTTGCAAAAAAAAAGACATTTTCTAAGAATACACCTAATAAAAATACAAAAATCTAAAAATCTACTAGAAATCTAAAAACCTAAAACTCTAAATATCCAAAAATTCTGAGATTTTTAAACTCGGCCATTAATTCTTCTATTTAACATTCTTCTATTCACACATTTTGGTTGTTGTCTGGCCAAATTAAAAAAAAACTGATAATAATAGAAAAAAAACCCGCCAAAGCCGGCATTTGCCCTTTCTTTAAATCTGAAAATAAAAATAAATTAATATCTAAAAAATTTATGATTAAAAAATTTAAGAAACTAAAAGTATTCATACTTTTAGTTTCTAATAAATAAATTAACAATAAAAAAAATTCAAATTGCTATGAAAATATATATTCAGGAGCTCAAAGATCCAAAGATTAACCAAATTTTAATGAGTTTAGAGCAGTGACCGAACTAGCAATATTTTTACAACATTACTACAATCACGTATAAAACAGCGTCCACTATGTACTGATTAACCGGTTACTTCAGTAGTTATCCAAGTTATTTGATTCGGGATTTACCATGTTCATAGTCAATGCTTACATGGGTAGTAGGCCATCCCTTATTTTAAAAAAAATTGCCAAGTTACGAATTCCACCTCTTCAAATGGTCGTCTTGACTAGAAAACAAACATACTTAAATTTGAAGACCGTACGTTGACGTTAAGACCTGAAGAAATGGTAGTACGGGTGACTACCCACGCGGTGGCAAGCACGCTACTGTAGTGTATGGTCCTGCAGGTCGACCAAGATCAGTGTCGTCAGGTTGATAACATTTTATGTTTGTTTTTTTTTTATTATCAATTTGGATAATTGAAGAACGACCTTGGCGTGGCGCCGGCTGCGCCGCTGCTGCCGTTTGAATATACCATATACGCCGCCGCCGGTTCAAAATAGATCGGCGCACAGGTCTATTGGAAGCCCAGTTACAATTATTAATACTGGACTGCAACCATAATTTTGTTCCCCTATTGGGTAAAACATGGTTAGATGTTTTTTTTCTCCAAGTTGTTTGGGACACTTTATCATCAGTACACCAGTTTTTAGGTACAACACAATAAGGTCATCATATGTACAAAACGAGTCAAAAAGTAAGTGTAACAAAGCCAATTTAGTGTTTTTATTCAACAAAGTTAGCCAAAAAAGTTGAAGTTCAAGTTGTTATCGCGATGTTATAATTTGTCATCAGTAATAAAAGCAGGTTTCTGAAGGGCTAATGAACTTAACCTCACTAAACTTAAAGCGTATACGGTGACAATTTTTATCGGCGTGACTCAAATTGCCCGGCGGCGCGGGCAAAAAAATGCATCGGCGCGCCGGTCGAAAATAGCGGCGGCGGCGGCGCAATAAAATCGTCGGCGGCGGCGGCGTGGCGCGGCGGTGCACGGGTCTACAATCTAGTGTGAAGTTTAGTTGGATGATGCGTTAAAGTTTCCTCCATCGAACGTCTATGTTTGACAATTTATAGATGCACTCAGATTCATCGGTTATTCAATGTTCCATATTGAAAAATTAATTCAAAATTATCACTGAATCATTACTGAAAATCGACAGCTGTCTTACCCCTAGGGTGGGAAAGTCGGGCCAACCCTATTCAACATCCTTTCCGACCAAATTCAACTACCATCATCATGTTTTATCATATTTCACTTGAATGATTCCCGCGTTTCGCCCTGCAGCAAAATCGCACATGTTAAATCTCACATTCGCTCACCAAAGCGTCACATCATCTCCATGCACCAACCGACCAACCAACCAACCATCCAAGCAACCTATGCGGATTCCGTGCCGCACCCAAGCTCCCACTGCTGCTGAACTTTTGCGCACAGAAACTGCAAAACCCCGAAACTATCGAAGAATGTTTCTTCGGAGGAAAAATTGTTATCGCTTGTGATTTTCCTCCGCAGTTTTCGGTGCTCTGTGACACTTTGCTCTTTCGGAGAAGAGAGAAAGAAAGAAAGAAAAAAGAAGCGTTCAAGGTTTTCCTCCGGTCCAGCGGACAAAGAATGAGTTAACGAGCGTCGCCAACTGCGACAACAAGTCGAAGTTAAAGTGAGTGTAAAAGCTTACAAGTTAATGCTTTCGCTTCGCTGGCAGGCGGCGCGTTTGTGGGTGTCATCAAAATGATTTATCGATTCCAGAACGATGGCTCCGTCACTCTTTTCGATGTGATTTAGACGAAAAGTTTGTTCACGTTTTCTTTTATCATCCTGTAATCAACATTAGAATAATTGTTTCATTTTTCACCCACCCAGCCACCCACCCACTGCTGATGACCCATTTCTTCTCCGGAATAGTTTCGGTAGGAGCGAAGATGTCACATTTTTGACGGTCGACGTTCGTTCCGTTTTGGGAGGAAAACAAATTCGGAACACATCGCGTGTCCTTGGTTGCGACGAATTTTGATGATGTGCCTCCGCATAGGACTCAGCCGGTATACATTTCGTTGAAAAGACTGGTGATTTGTTGACTCGCACTGTAATTAGACCCTGATGATTGTACCCGACGACGGGACGCTCAGCAGCGAGCGCCGCCGTCGTCATCCACGTTCGTCGTAGAGGAAAAGATAGATTTTAATGTGATTCACTTCGCACCGGAAATGGAAATTTCAGTGCAGTGATACTTTAGAGGACTCGTTTGCAATTTGCCTGGGGTGCGCGAGCGGCGGCGAAATGGCATTTTCGGATTCCAGGACGGAAATAACGTGAAACTGACGGTCTGGGGGCTTTGGGTGGGTGCGGAGGGTGCTATGAAAGGGTTTTCATATGAATGTGAATACAGTTTTTACGTAATCTTAATTGCTATTTAACTCTGAGCCAAGTTCTAATTAACAATTTTCTTTTCTCTTTGCAGGTACGTCGGACAGGAAACTTGAAGGACTCGTTCAACTTTCATTGTAACGTTTGTATATTTTCTGAAAGACGATGATATCTGATGCGAAATTCTATGCTCTAAAAAAAGAGCGGTTCTTTTATCCGGTGATAAAAAAAACTGTTTTATGAGAGTTCAGAAAACCGGATTTGAACAACAATAGAACTGTTTTGAAATTGGAAATATCTCCCCAACATCATGGGATCCCAGTAGTGAACAGCAATTCTTGCTAGCGGGTTTATTACAGAATTTGAGTGATTTAAGTGAGAAATGGTAACCAATTTGTAACTTATGTGTAAAGTGACCAATTGGGAAGTGAAAATTGGGAAATTTAAAAAAAAAGATTATTGAGTTACTTAATCTTGTTTCCAGACGCCATTTTGAAAAAAAAATAAAGTGCTCTTTGGATTTCAACCTTTTTGAAATAATAATAAAAAAATCCTTTATCCTCAATGATTGAAAAAAAAGAATGAAAACAACGTTGAAGATTTCAGAAATCTTGTCATGACCGGTTGGATGACAAATAGGCTGACGAATATTCAGAGTTTTGAAGAATAATTCAGCAAAAAAAAAACAAATACGGTGGGCTCACTATGACATGATGGGTGGTGAGCAGGATGTGTTGCACAGTTAATGAATGTAAAAAAAAAGTAAACCTCACCAATGCGTTTTTTCACGTCGAATTGGATAAAGAATCACGTCATCTGACTAATTTTTTTACGGAATTCGGCATGTTTCGCTGTGTGCGGTTACCCTTTGGGTTGTGCAATGCTCCAGATCTTTTCCAAGAGATATTGCAACGAAAAATCTTGGGTGGATGTAAGGGAGTTACAAATTATCTGGATGACATTTTGATCTACGGAAAGACAAAGGAAGAACATGATTCAAATCTGGCGGAAGTGCGTGCTCGTCTTCAAGATCACAACGTTAAATTAAATGAAAATAAGTGCGTGTTTACCAAACAAGCAGTGAAGTTCTTAGGATTTGTTCTCACCTCAGATGGCTGGCAAATTGACGACGAAAAACTTAACGCGATAAAAACTTTCAGAAGGCCTGAAAACTGTGCGGAAGTAAAAAGTTTTCTAGGCTTGGTTACTTTCACCGACAGATTTATCTTGAACAGAGCAGACAAAACTAAAAACCTTCGAACGTTGTCCAGCTCTGACGCATTTTATTGGACGGAGAACGAGGAACAAGAATTCCTATTTTTGCAACACAATGCGCTAAAAACTATAAAGAAACTGGGATACTATAGTCAAACCGATGCAATTGAACTGTTTGTAGACGCTTCGCCCATTGGTTTAGGTGCTGTGCTAGTGCAGTTCAATAATGCTAACGTACCCAGGGTCATTGCCTGCGCTTCTAAGTCACTCACACCTACGGAACAAAGATACCCACAAGCACATCGAGAGGCATTAGCGGTAGTCTGGGGCGTAGAACGTTTTTCTCCGTATCTTCTCAGCAGACACTTCACGGTCAGAACCGATGCGGAAGCAAACCAATTTATATTTGACAGTAATCATCGAATTGGTAGAAGAGCACTGTTACGAGCTGATGCCTGGGCTCTTCGCCTGCAACCGTATGATTTTGAAATAAGAAGGATTCCAGGTGATTTAAATGTAGCTGATGCACTCTCGAGGCTTATTCATCAGTCTCAAGAAGCTATTCCTTTTGAGGAAGACGTTGATAATCACTTCCTATTTGTACTGGATACAGGTTGTTCCAAATATCAAACATGTAAAATATTCTTCTAATTCCTATTGTTTTTTACTCAGGTAACATGGATGTGACGTGGGAGGAGATTGAACTAAATTCGGAAAGAGATCATGAACTTCAACTGCTACGAGAAGCTATTCGTCTTAACCAGTGGCCACCAGAGCTTCGTAGATATGAAGCTCAAAAGAAAAATCTGCAATTTCTAGGATTCCTAATTTTCAAAGATAACAGAACCATCTTACCAAAATGTCTCCATCAACGTGTTATGAGCACTGCACATGGTGGACACGTTGGCGAGGTAGCGATGAAGCGAATCATGAGGGATTTTTTCTGGTGGCCTGGAATGTCAGCAGATGTTGAGCGATTCGTAAAAAGATGCGAAACGTGCGTCCGACTTTCAAAAAAAAATCCTCCTGTTCCTCTCAGTAGTAGAATTTTGCCAGATGGTCCGTGGCAAATTATACAAATCGATTTTCTTTCGGCACCAGGATTTGGTTCAGGCAAATTCTTGGTAGTGGTGGACACTTTTTCCCGGTTTTTAAGTGTAGTTGAGATGAAGCATATGGACGCCGACAGCACAAATGCAGCGCTTTGCGAAGTATTCCAGATTTGGGGATGCCCATTGATACTCCAGAGCGATAATGGTCCCCCTTTCCAGGGAACGGCGTACATTAAATTTTGGGAAGACAAGGGCGTCAAAGTACGCAAGTCTATTCCGTTGAGTCCTCAAACCAATGGAGCTGTAGAGAGACAGAATCAAGGGATTACTAAGGCACTCGCAGCGTCAAAAATTGAAGGAACGAATTGGAGAAGAGCTTTAAAAGAGTATACTCATAACCATAACATTCTGGTTCCACACTCGAGATTGGCCGTGACCCCATTCGAACTGATGGTGGGTTGGAAGTTTCGTGGAACTTTTCCATGCCTATGGAGTAACGCAAGTAAAACGCTGGATCTCACAGATATTCGAGAGCGGGATGCTGAAACGAAACTGATTAGTAAAAAGGACGCAGATTCGGCAAGGGGAGCGAAAACATCAGATATACGGATTGGTGATACTGTGTTTTTAGCTCAACAGAAGAGTTCCAAAACTGATCCCTTGTTCTCGTCTGAGCAGTACAAAGTGGTTGCAAGAGATGGTCCAAAAATCGTCGTGATGAGTCGAAATGGCATTCAATATGCAAGAAATGTTCAAGACGTCAAAAGGGTTCCCATAGTTACGCGTGGTGAAGAAACTTCTTCGAATGTTCTTCCGTCCGATGAAGAAGGCGAGTTGATGACTTTTCCGGAAAGAACCAGTAGTATTCCTTCGCAAACGCATCCGACCAGTTCCGTTGATGTTCCACCGCTTGATTGTTCCGATGCTGATCTGGTTGTTAATCCGATTCCGCAAACATCCACTTCAAAAGGATTACGACGAAGAGAGATCATCAAACGACCAAACCGATTTGACAATAACTTCGTGTATGTAGTTTTCCAGTAGCATCAGCCTGCCATGATTGCACCTTGAGAGTAGAAGTAGAGGGTAATGTAGTAGATAATGAAAAATATTAAATAAATTAAGGAACATACCTGATTACTTGAAAAGGAAAATCACGAGAAGTATAATCAAAACAAAAACACACTGAATTGACACTTATCGCCCCATTGAAATATGCTGGGTCCTAATGAAAATAGTATGGATTGTAACTTTGCTACACTGAAAATAATTCCATGGTTGTACCGACAGTTAAATCATGGTCAAAATGACTATTACATAAAATGTTTACATTAACCATGAAAATTGTCGAATTCTCCACGTTCATGGTATTATTGACTATGGTCATGGTTACAACCCTCCTGAATGGTGAAATTAATTATAAAACATTTCCTGTGCATAAAAACTAGCTATGAAGCCATGTATGAAGCCATTATTGAACCGATCAGTAAAGTTTGCACATTAGAACAGATTGATCTCGACGATTTTCACGATTCTGTTGTATTGGTTATCGGGAATGTTCGAGAAGAGTGAAACGATTACTAAACTGTGTGCGTGTTTTGTGTGTATAAATATCGATTGCTTATGATGGATGGACAGGGATGGACGAAAGGTTGTGATATAAAAGTATTGGTGAGAGCTTCCCGTATATGAGAGAGAGAGAGAGAGAGAGAGAGAGAGAGAAGAACGAACGACATGTTGGTTTCGGAATTGACGGAGCAAGAGTGAATCGTGATTCAGAAAACTAAGTTTGGAGCGATAGGAAGTTCGTTTTTAAATAATAAAAAAAAATGGAAGCTGGAGATGACGCCGGTCACCACAGTTCCGCGTTTCGTGGGACTGTCCCGCTTTTTTTAAAAATGTCTCGCGTCCAAACGCGTCCCGCGAAATGTCCCGGGTTCGTCCTAAGCCAGCGAAATGTCCCGCGATTTGGTATTCATTAATATGCTTTTCGCTTTATCAAGGTCATGTGAAAGCTTCAACATAAGCAATGTTAGCTCAAAGCACTGTTCACATCTATTTTATAACTAGAAATTAGAAGAAAAATTAGTATTTTCCATTTAATTCCAACTACCTTTGCTTATCTTCGACAGATACGCGTATTTCGTTTACAATGTGTAGACTTCTTCAGTGTCTCGTACTAATAACTCGACTTAAAGAAAACCTTCGCCAACTGCCGTATATATACTATTTTCCAAATACAAAGTGTTTACCTTTTATTATTTTGCTTATACCTATCTTATTATTATTTTGTTTATATCTATCCTGAGTCAAAAACAAATGTACTTAATATTTACCTCACTTTTTTTTCATCTATACCTAACCTACTTATTGTGTAGCGGTGGGTTCTCCGCTTCGTCGGGTTTGGAGAACCACCGCTCAAACAATAAGTAGGTTATGCCCCTCACCCCCAAACAAACCCCTCCTGTTTCTATAAATTAATGATATGTCCCGCGTTGAAGCGTCATCTGGTCATTTTACTTATGTGGCTTTAACCAATAGTAACATTGACATATAGTCAGACATCAATCAAACATAAACTTGGATCGATTTCTTGTTTGATTGAAATCAATCTCAAAAATTTTTCTGCAAAATAAAAAAAAAATTGTTTTAATCAACATTTTCAATGAGATAACACGATTCAAAAATTCATACTATGAATAGATCTTTAAGTTCATTAATTACCAAAGTAAATGAACCTTTAACGGATTAAATCGGTTGAGAATTCTCTTCAGTCCCGCTTCATTTTACTCAAGTTTTGAGTACAATTGTATACTATCTCTTTTTTTCACACGGTAAGGATACTCAATTTTCGTTAAAAAATGAATCAACTCAATTTTTGAGTAGATCCATTGCTTACGAAAATTGAGTAACATTTCCGTGAGAGAAAAAGAGATGTTATACAATTGTACTCAAAAATTGAGTTAAAGGAAACGGGAGCGTAAGTTGTTTGTTTTCAACCTTTGCCAGCTGTCACGTAAAATAAAATTGACAAATATTTTTCATTAGGACCTAACTGACAAACGTAAACAATGGCTTCTTCCATAAATTTCTCGTGGCACAAAGGCTACCCATGTAAGCCTCCAGTTCTATCGGATAGGGGAACTCTTCCTCTTCGAAAATACCATGGTGCATTGAATAGGCAAGTTTTAAATGACGAGAAATTTGCGGAAAAAGGCCATTGCTTAATTTTGTCAGTTGGAACAATTTATACTAACAGAAAAAACAACGATCAACAGTACAACGACACAATTTTATGAGTACATCCACTTTTTACGAAAATTGAGTAATGTTTCCGTGAGAGAAAAAGAGATGTTATACAATTGTACTCAAAAAAAATACAAATTGTACTCAAAAAGTGCTTCGTTTCTTCCGTGTTTGTTTCAGTAATGCTGACAGTCACACCTTATTATGTTTATTAGCTGGTCCACAATTAATGCGTTGCGGAAGTGTTTGCGTGAATTTGACAATTTTACCATACACTCCCGTTTCATTTCACTCAATTTTTGAGTACAATTGTATACTACCTCTTTTTCTCTCGTGGAAACGTTACTCAATTTTCGTAAAAAGTGGATATACTCAAAAATTTAGTTGATCCACTTTTTAACGAGAATTGAGTTACATTTCCGTGTGATAAAAAAAGATAGCATACAATTGTACTATGACACAAGAGTGTAAGCTTTCTGTCACACGCTAAGATAAGATTACCGAAAATAAGGTTTTCATTTTACCGAAAATTAGGTTTTGGTAGCAAAACCTAAAGTATTGGTTCAATTTACCGAAAGAAAACGTTTCATTTTACCTATTTTTTTAGTAAGGTGGATTTGCAAATTTTATCGTTATATTTAACTTAAATTAATTTTGAAGTGCTCTCATTGGGTTGCAAAAAATTTTGGTAAAAAGAACCGTAAAAAAGAAGTAATTTTTAACGTCTTTTCCTGCCTGCCAACAATACCAAAATATCGGTAATCCATGTGTACCGATAATTTCAGTATGTTCACTTCTGTGCGGTTTTTGGTATTTTTTACCGATTTTTCCATATTTTATCTTAGCGTGCACATTTACGTCAACGGAAAGCAAATGTGGGCAAGTCCAGAGTCGTTAGTCGCGCAAAGAGTGAAACCTTCACGCTAAGATCAGTTTACCTAAATATGGGTGTAGAATACTCATAATCGCGAAAAGTGCACATACGCATTTATGGGTATGTTACTACTTACCCATATTTGAGTATTTTTTCCCATCAAATTCACTCAAAAATGGGTAAGTCAACTAATCCCATAAATGAGTACGTGCACTTTTTTGCAATTATCGGTAAACTGAGCTTAGCCTGTATGCTACCTATCGAACAAAACAAACAAAAACATTTGGATCAGTGAGGAGTATTGTCGGAGTTGGAATTCGGTGGTTGGACTTCCGAACCGAACTTTTCTTCCGAAGTAGTTATCTGTCAAACTGCTTGTCATTACTATGTCATGTGGTTCATCGTCGTTGATTATGCCAACGATTACTAATGTAAATAACAAAGTCTCAAGTTTTGAAGACTCAAAAACTTGCTCTGGCACTTGACAAACATTAATTTTTGTTTACCGTTTTTTCTTCGTAAAGCAAGAAGTATCTTTATTGTGAAAACAGTATTATTTTGATAAGATCACTGACTGTTCATAGAGACTTAATGGCAAATGCAATTATTCAAAATGTACGTCAGCGACAGGTGAATTCAAACACTGTTTAACATGCCTTGTTTGGCCACTACTATTTGGGAACATAGAAACAGGATCTAGCCACAATATACGGGAAATCATTATCAACAATCTATAATTGGTTTATCAAGTGAGAACGAGGGGTTTCAGACGAAACAACGGAAACAGGTTTATAAGGGAACTGATGCGGTTGTGCTAGTGAATCTGCAGAAAGAACCAATCGACAAAGCATGGAATTTCGCAAACGTAAACAATGATTTTTCCGAAATTTCTCGAGAATGCTAACTTAGTATATGACGATGATTGTCAGAACAAGTTCCTAGATGAAGTGGTAGTTTACTTGAGTTATATTTCAAGAAATTCGCAAGAAGCCATTGTTTATGTTTGCATATTGCCTGAAAGCCATGTCAATGTTATTCTGTGAGCGAACATAAGTTCCAGGTACAATTCAGTGTCAGCATCAGCGTTTCTTCCGTTTGCGCCATCCTTCATGAAGCCGGACTATCGTGGAAGGTCATAGAACGACGAGCGATTCAAATCCGCGAAGAGGAGATAGTAAGATTCACACGAGAGTTACTAGCCATCCCGTGGGACTTGTTTAATCTAGTCTTTCTAGATGAAGTGGCATTTGATAACCGGGACATGCTACGTCGAAAAGGGTATGGTGTGATTGGGCAGAAAGTAGTGTACAGAGGCGAGTTTTGCCGAAAACCACGTGAATCCTTTTTATGCTTCCTTGGGGTTAAGGGAATCTTGGATAGCTTTTGGACTGAAGGCACTTGTAACAGGAGAAAGTTCTTTGAGTGCTGCCGCACTATTGCTTTTCAACATCACCAGGTCCAAACCTATCCAGGATTCCACTCAGTCTGGATTATGGATGGTGCAATGATTCACTGCGACGCCAACATTATAAAATACCTTCGATCACTAGGAATCATCCCCATATTCCTTCCGGCTTACTGTCCGTTCATCAACCCCATTGAAGTAATATTTGGCAGGGTCAAGCAATACCTACGAAGGATTCATCGAGAAGGTTACCCTGTTCGACCAGATGTGTGTGAAGCAATTATTCATTTGAGACTCTTTTCTTGCTACAAATTGTTCCAACACAGTGGTTATTTCCCTGGAGGAATATTTTCCCGGACAAGGCACTTGAACATCATCCCAAAGAAATCAAGTTCTATATTATTCCAGAATAAATACTAGCGCTTAGCTAACTTATCTTCACGGCATTCGTCGAAGTAGCCTAATCAGTCTTATTAAACGCATTCGATTAGTGAATTAAAAATACTCAATGAATAAAAACCAATTAACATAATTAACCAAATGAATTAACATTTATTTTCCAAGAAATTGAATTTGAATGTATTCACCATGGTTTTTGGTGATTTTTATCTCTACAAAATATACAAAATGTGAAAAAGGTCGAAAATTATGCATGATCAATATCCAAACAATCGGTTACTTTGTCGGCTAGTCCTCGACTCAGCTCAGATTCCTCCGGGTGAACTGCATTTTCCATCGCTATAAACAACTCTGCTCCAGCTGATCCACGAGCTGTCAATAAGTTGACTTTTTGCATAATAGCAAGGGCACGATTCATGTCGTCTCTCATTTCCAAAACTTCTCGCATCCAACTGTCGTTTACGGTATGAGCAACGGCTAATCTTCTGTGAACTGATTGCAATCTCGCTGGCTCAGATACTGCAGTCCACCGAAAATACTTCGACAGCTCTAGTGGAGGCGTTTCCTCTGCTTTCAACGTTTCATGCTTATGGGCCGGCGAGGAATGTATAAAATTTGCCCAAAGAAGCCACGAGCTTTGGTGACCCTCCAGATGTGGATGTGTATCTCGAAGGGCTTGAGCTACTGCGGTATCATCGCGAACTGAATGCGCTCCAGCACGATCTGGAGTTGTTGGTGCAATCGGCTGACGTAGAACAAGCTGGTGTTGGGCAGCCGTCTCAACGTTGGTCGAATACGCATATACGTGGACCTTGATATCCTTTCCTCTCCACGTCGCAAGCACTCTGGGAGTAATTGCTGAAGTATTATACGTCTTTTTCTTAGACTGGTCGTATAGTGTAATAAAGCTTTCGATATCGTCTTTATCCGGAAATTGTTTCTCTGACCATTTTGGAATCTCACCGTCAAACACAATCTGTCGTTGAATCTGGGATTTCGACACATTCCAAATACAAACCAAGATGTCCTTAAAGGAAGCGCCTCCTACGCTTTGTTTGCAAAACTCCCGTGGCCGAAGATACAACCGTCGATAAAACACTGCCATAAAAACGAAAAAGTGATCCGGGGAGCCTTTTGTTGCATCAACATTTGATTCATTTTTCAATGTGCCTTCGTTGCTTTGATTCGAAAGATCTACATAATCAGATGCGGTCGAATCCAAATACTCTTCCGCTTCAAACCTAGAATTATAAAAAAATATGAGAGAATGCAAAAAACATAACTTTTGAAGGGTAACTTACTCGCCATCGAGTTATTGATCAAGTTCAGCTTTCCTTTCGGCATCCATTCTTTGCAATACGCAGCGGCAATTAGTTTTTCTTTGCAAAATCAAACAATTTATCCGGGACGATGCCGCTCAAACCAAAACAAAGTTTTCAAACAACAACAAGAAAACTGAAGGAAAACAATAACCATAGTTGTACTGTGCATAACATGTCGTCTGACTTCAGTGAAATGCATTATGGCATTCAAAATAAATTGAACTTTTTTGTTTTGTTTATTAAATGTGAAAATAAATGTGTCATCTTTCAAATAGTTTTATATACCTCCAAATTGAATGGGATTAATGGAAATAATTTCACAGAGCCATTTGTCTATGTTATTAGTACTTGTATGAAATTCAATATTTGATTTCTTTGAATCACGACAACTGACTAGGGATTACTATAGAACTTCGGCAGCATTCCAACATGTTGTTGGCCGAAGCTGATTTTCTAAATTTTATCTGGAGGAACAATATTTTTATCTCGCGATGGTATTTTTCCATAATTATGACGGAAAAGAGACGAATAAAATAATGTTGCGAATGAATTCAAATTTAATTTATTTGGTCCACAATCTGTAGTGACCAAGTGAACCTTTAATCCCACTTCTTCGGCGCAGCGGATGACATCGTTAACAAGGGTCTTTTAGAAATCTGCTGTTTCCATCGATTGTGCACCCCAACTAGCATCACCATAAACCCATGTGTTGCTTTTTGGCGTTGACCAGGAGTCGTTGTACAACCAAACAGTTTTTTGTTGTTGTTGCAGAACGATAGGCCCTGATCGATCGACATTTCGTCGAGTACAACACCACAGTCATGGTCTTTACTTCGCAAAAGCTCAAAAATTTCATAAAGTATTGCAGTGTCAAAGTGTAAGTACTGTACATGCAATTGCTGGGTCCGAACCGATGGCGAGGGATATTGCTTTTTATTTCGCAGAAAGTTGTAGCCTCTGGTGCCACAAGCAAAGCGCATTAGAAGGCTGTCGAGAATCGTCTCACGCGACCACTTCTGAACACGCTGAACATCACCACGAAGCAGACTCACTTGGTCTGGGTTGAACAACTTCAGCTCCACGCTATTTTCAGCGTCCTTCCTAATTTTTGACTTCAGGTTACGCTTTGTCCGCTTGAGCTGTTGTTTTGCCCATCAGTAATCGATTATCGTCGCATGTTAGTGAATTCATATCTGGTACGTTCTCATAAACCGGGACTGCTCCCGGGAGAGTTTATAATCGGCCTCCGTCAGTCGCCATATACAAATCCGTTTCATAATTGAAATGCAACTGTAAAATTCACAATTGTTTTTACGCATTAAATGTTTTCCAAATCATTGCTTACACTGCAAATACGACTACTTTCGGACAATGCCGAATCCAACGGCAAGCGGCAAAATGAAATCCATTTGTCTCTTAGCTCCTGGTCGCTCGAGAACCGGAAAAAGCTCAAATTTTTGATTCAGTGTTTTTTGTCTTGTTTATTTTTGCAGAAAACAGCTGCGCACTGCATTTTTCCTACTTCTACGCGTGTAACAGGAAACACGGAACAAACTTTTCCACTTTGCTGCTCATTATCGGCTCTGGGCAAGTCTTATAGATGAAAATAAGGTGCGGTTTTAGGATGTTATCAATGTGTCAATCAATGCACACTAGTGATGCCAAACTTGTTGAGATGAATCAAACTTTAATTTTAACCACACAATAAGAAAATAATGCCGAGCTCGATTAAATTTCAACCAAGTTTTTATCTGCAGAACGCCCGCTAGTCTGTTCGGTTCAAAATGGATCAACTGAGTTTTCGTTATATTTTTACTTTCTCACAATCTGTCATATTTACCGAAACACTCTGTTGACAAAAATAAATCCAATCAGCAATAACCGAATGTCACTTTACTCAAGTATTATCGAACGCTGTCAAACAAATCAACTTTACTGTTGAATTTTGGTTGAAATAGCTTCGAATCTTGCTTAGAATTTCATAATAATAAATACAGTTTTGTCAGTTACATTTTGCTAATTCAAAAATTGAAGTTAAGTTCTATATTTATTCTTGTAAGTGTTTATTGGGTATTCCTTACGGTTATAACAAAAATGAGAATTATCTTTCAATTAACGGCAGCTCAATGAAAAAAAAAAACTACAGAGCAGGCTTCCTCCAAATATAATTACAAAACTAGTATCAAATACTTTCCGAAAATTCCAACTAAACGTTCTTCCTCCTGTTGATTTCTCTCGGTAATTTTTTTCCATTTTCACCTGACAAAAAAAACAGCGTGGAAAATTTTCTCAAAAAGACAATAGGCGCACACACGCGAAATAAAATAGCTGAAGAGGGCATATCGAGTCAGCTAAAATAACCGAGTTTTTCGGTAGACAAAACCGTTGGGGAATTGGCTCGAAGAGAAGTGTTTGACGTTTAAGAATATTCATCGGATGCTCGGTTCAGCCTACCGAGCTTTCTCGGTTTTCATGATCCGAACTCTTGAGTATCCCTGCTTTACCATACTGTTGATCTTTCATTTTTATCTGTTAAATATATCAAATAGTAACCAAAACTCAGATTTGACTCAAACAATACATCCGAAAACAGTGTATATAAACGATTTATTCGGTTTTTGTCGATAACCGATGTGGTTCGGTAGAAAATTGAACCGAGTTCGGTGTTATTTTCTAAGTGTGTACTTATAAAAAACAAAGTAAACGTTTGCATACTTCACTGTTTATTCTCTTTAGTTTTCATTGTACTTATACGTATTGTTAACTTAAGGTTGAAGGATTCATCATCATTTTTAAGTCATCATCAAAAAATTTAAAGCAGTTTTTTCGTTTGATATTAAAATTCTGGAAACGAAAATGTATTCACTGTTTTCCGCTTGGAGAGCAGAATACAGTGAATACATTTTCACGAACTATGTTTTGATTTTGAACGAAAAAACTGCTCTCAAATTTTTGATGATGACCGAAAATTGATGATGAATCCTTCAACCTTAAATATCATTTGATTGATCTAGCAACTCCTAGATGATGAAGCAGTAAAAAAAATGTAAACAAACAAAAACCATTTCAGTACATCATGTATAAAAAAAACCATTTCTAGATTTCAGCACCATAAAATTGCCATCGTTTTTGCTCCGTCAATCCTAACAGTGCAGTGGGTGGTATGATCTGGTGTGGTGGTCCACCTGTCAAATACACTCACACACAATCGTCTGTCTGCCTCACTCCTTCGGAAGTCTCGGAATCACGCGATTAAACCCAACCGAATCACTCTAACGCGTAACCCTCACCATCCCTCCCACGAACAGCAGTCGGATAAGGGTCAACGGGGAGGCGGGGGATACCATCAGGATGGAGGAGACAAATACGTTCAGCCTAATCCATGTCACAAACAACAATCGCAGCTTGTCACGCTAGGATTTTTTTTTTCGCTCTATCCAACACGTTCGTTCGTTGCTGCTAAATTACATTTAACCACATCCCGTATGTAGATGGGTATGAATATTCTCCCTCATCAATTCAGAAGCGTAACAATCACACGTGTATCACGTGTGGTGATTAAAGGTCAGTTGACAACGGGGGAGTGCCTACTTCGGTTGCAGGTATTTTGGCAGCGTCCACCAAAATTTTGATTTGGCGATTTTGAACTTGTTTAAAGTGCTTTTGCAATTCCTTTAATTGTTGTTATTGTGATTCTAGCTTATCATGACCTGAAAATGCTGGTAATTTGAAAGTATAATTTGTCTGCAACCAAAACTTACAAACCTTCAAATGATGAGTCAAGTCAAGTTTCTTTCTTCGTAGGAGCTAAGAAATACGGTGGAGCAAACAGTAATGCCGATGCAGTTGCCGAATTTGATTCAAATTACGTAGAAAATATTTTGGAGATCGATAGGACATGGAAATTTAACAAATGCTCTGATTATCAAAACCAAAAATACTGCATCTCAAAACCAGACATTTGTATTGTTGATGGTTTTAGTGTAATAGAAGCCCTCGCTCCCCTCCACCGCAGTAGGCAAGTGTGATTTTGCTATTAGCCTGACAAGATCTGATTCGCTCGCTATTCCAGCAAAATTCAAGTAAGTTTGGAAGCAACACCTCACGAAACAACTAGAGTTAGCCGAATGCTGGAACGCACCGACATTAGTATTGTGGAAGTCCTCGATCCCCTCACCGTAGTCGAGCCATTCCTACCAGCGATCTGCAGCCGCCCCGAGCCTACGTGTGGGAGTGGGGAGAGGGTCTTCCAAAACGCTTCTCCATGTAGTACGACTCCATTACTTGCCTGCACAGGAAGATAGTACCAGTTCGATCGGCGCTGTTTTATCCCGTTTGGATCACAACGACTTCGCTTTGCTATTTGGCGAATACAACCGGTCTGGGTTGGTTTAGAATTGGTCATCCCACAATTGACGTTCTTCGTTAGCATGTTAGCACATACCTTTACCAGCGGTGCTCGATGCATGAATTCAGCCTGCATGATTTAACGCATATAAATCGTAACTCGAGACTGCTTGATCTGCTTGTGTTGGTAAGATGCCGCAATAAAGACTGTATTCGATGAAATTTGGACACCCGCAATTGTTCGTAACTTTTTAGCGTGTGGGTAAAAATTATTGAAATTTTAAATGAATGTATTTCATTGTGTTGTGTCAATTGTGCAATGAGTTTCGTGAAAATCGGTTGAGTGATTTCAGCGATGGCTTCGAATAAAGAAATAGTGCGCCAACAAATTTTGGGCACTCACTTCGAAAACCCAAACGCTTCTCATCGATGGATCGGAAAACAGCTCGGAATCGCACATTCAACCCTATCTCATGTGATCAAAACGTTCAAGGACCGTAAGCCAACCAAGCGGAAAAATTGTAGCGGCACATCAAATCCGGAAAAGGCCAGGATGGTATTGAACCAATTTAAGCGTTATCCCAACATTTCGATCAGGGATGTTGTGAAAAAGGCGAAAGTTTCAATTTGTTTTGTGCAGAAAACAATGAAACGTTCTGAATTACATGTGTACAAGATCCAGAAGGAACCGAAGCGATAAACAGAACTCGGTGGCCAAAACTCGTGCAAGAAAACTTTACAGGGAGTGGCTCACAAAACCTACATTAAAGCCGACACCAAACAAATGCCAGGACAGGAACACTACATCGCCACCTCTAAGTTGGCCATTCCGGAGAGTGTACGGAAGAGGAAACTGTCGAAATTCGCCAAAAAATTCCTTGTCTGGCAAGCGATCTGCAGATGTGACGAAAATGAGTCAGCCCGTCATCACCTCTGGGACCGTCAACGGACAAATCTACAAGGACGAATGCCTCCAAAAACGACTTCTGTCCTTCTTGAGATCTCACGATGGCCCAACACTGTTTTGGCCGGATTTTGAATCATGCCACTATGTCCGGCCCGTCTTAGACTGGTACAAAGATGATAATGTAGTTTTTGTACCAAAAGACGTCAACCCTCCAAACACTCCGGAACTTCGACCAATTGAAAAATTTTGGGCAATCATGAAGGCAAAGCTCGTTAAAACTCCAAAACTGATAGAAAATGAACTTGAACTTAAGAAAGTGTGGTTAAAAGTAAGTAAGCAAGTCGGTCCTATCATTGCCCAAAATTTGATGAAAGGGGTCAAGGCAAAGGTGCGGGCATTTGGGTTGGGAGAAGAGGTTCAATGAACTCAATGATGTCAAAACTTAACCATTTAGTAAGTACTTTATTTCCAGAAAGTTTGAAAAGAATCGGGTTCAAGGAAAGTTTTTGGTGACCTATTTTGTTTGTCCTAATTTCATCGAATACAGTCTTTAGAATATACTGTTGTCGAAGCCTGATCATCCTGCGCTGGAAATTACTATCAATCTGTCAGTACCTATTACCTTTGATAACATCCACATCCACATGGCTCGACTTTCCGTAGAACTGATTTTGCTGCTATGAGCCAATCTCTGTCTCAAGTGAATTGGCAGTTCCTTGACTCGTGCTCCACTATCGAGGAAGCGGTAGACTTTTTTGATGCGGTTGTATCCCGGGCTATATCAGATTTTGTTCCTCTGAGGAGATCTGCTCGTGAGCTTCCTTGGTCTAATGCTAATTTGTGGTAAGGAGTGTATCGAGAATAAGCTATCCACAAACTTTCTTTCAAATTATGTTGAAAACCGATATTTTATTCATACAAAAAATTGATCCTTTATTGTACGAGGTTAAACTTGAACATAATGAAAACCGGATGAAATTTAAGTTATTCCTTCACGAATTTTCGAACTTTGGATCGAATGCTCTTCATCAAGTTCCGGACAAGTGTTGCATCGCATTTTTTGGACGCTTGAGCCCAAATTTTTTTGAACTCCTGCATGTTCCCAGCTGCCTTACCAGTCTTCTTGAAGACCCTCTTCCCGATTGCCCAGTAACGTTCGATGGGTCGAAGCTGAGGGCAATTTGGTGGATTGATATTTTTCTCAACGAAATCTATACCCTTTTCCGCAAGCCATTTGAGAGTGGTTTTGGCATAGTGAGCCGACGCTAAATCCGGCCAAAACAGTGGAGGTGTACTATGCTTCTTATATAAAGGCAACAATCTCTTCTGGAGACACTCAAATCGATAAATTTCCGCATTTATAGTTTCGGTAGTGTAAAAAATGGTTGACTTCAAACCACAGGATCATATTGCTTGCCATACCAGTAGCTTTCGACCAAATTTCTCCACTTGAATCGACCTGTCCGCATCGCTCACATCCTCAGAGAGTTAAACATTTTATGAAACACTGCACGGCTATGGCGAACGCTATTCACAACAGTAGTTGTCCCATCCATGAAAGATCCCAATGTTTACGTATGGTGGAGACATCTACAATTTCCTTATCCTTATCAACATCAACAACAACATCCTTATCAATTGAGCTTAAAGAGGCGCTAAATTTGCCTCCTTTACAATACCAGTTGAATAATATACTCACCACAAAATCACAATCGAGCCACTCCTGTTCCCTTTCCATGAATCTAGTTGGGCTACGGCAGCGAATCCAACGGCGCATAAATTGTTTCATCCAGGTTTTAACGATTTCCTGTACTTCTTCGTCGTTTTTATCGATTGTTGCAGATATAATCTTACCCCTCTTGGAGTTCAGATACGCATCTGAAAGATTTTTATTCGTCAGCATTTTGCTTTCTGAATTTTCGAACACAAGAAAATAGTTACTGAGTTTTTCACTCCAGAAATTTGACAATTAAGAAAACACTCGGCCGTGAGCTCTAACTCAGAACGAGAGTTGCTTTTACTCAATCGTGAACAGGGATTGAAATTTTCACCGATCTGAGAAGAAAAATGTTCCTTTTCGTCCTTGTCCAGGAAGACCAGATCGGCACAAAGAGCGAGAGATATTTGATCAAGCAAAATAATTCTCGTGAGAAAAGCAACGATGATAATATCTTTTCACTCTATTAAGAGAGCCGACAATTTCGTTCCTTTTCGGCGTTACTTTTCGATTTTGCACCTTTTACGAACACCAAAACAGCCGTTGCCGTTTGAATTTCTGCTATGAGTTACACGAACAGGTGGTACAAGCTGTGGAACCTTCTAAATGTTTGAGAAGATAAAGTGTTCTCACCGATCTTGAAGGAGCGATATTTTCCTGCTTGGATGGGAGAGGATAATAAATTATCAGCGATCAATGAGAGCTGATAATATTGTCGATGGGCTGCTCAGCAAAAAGCTGTTGGCGCGATACCCCTAGTAGCACACAAGTTGCCATTTAGTTGAGAAAACATAAATGTGCCTTTGTTAGTCATATTCACGTTGCTGCAACTAATTATGATCGTGGGGTGCTGCTTGGGACGTGGTTTATACGAGCCTTGAGCGATAATTTGAATTTCTGGTCGTGAGTAACTAGCGTGGGAACTAATACTCGTTTTGTTTTTTTTTAAGTTGGGTTAGTATGAGAGTATGAGAGTACGAGAGGAATTCAGGTAAAGCGGACCACTTCCGATGATCTGACGAAAGCAGTATAATCTTCATTTGATTCTGTGGACAATTTAACATAAGTACAGTGCAAATGAGGATAATAGTGATGGGTCCAACTCTCAAAACCCTATGTTATATAGGTTTTCGCAAGTATGAGGGAAATTCGGGTTTAATGGAAAGGTCAAAGCAAAGCAGTATTCTCTGAATTGGATTCTGCGGACAATTTTGCATAAGTACAGTGCAAATGGGGATAATAGTAATGGGTCAAATACTCAAAACCCTATGTTATTAAAGTTTTCTCAAGGGTGGGGAAAATTCGGGTAAAATGGACCACTTCCAAAGGTCAAATCAAAGCAGTGTCATTTTCATTCGATTCTCCGGATAATTTAACATAAGTACAGTGCAAATGAGGGTTAAATTGGTGACATCGATGTATAAAACTAAATGATATATGAGTTTGAGGTATAATCATGGGGAGAATCGGGCGAAATGGACAATTTCCCGTGTCGTGCGGTGGCTGAAAATCTCCAATCGATTTCTCGTGATTTTTTACACTAGAAATGCTCATTCAAAGGGACTGAAACTAGCGGCCAGCTGCTTACGATTCTTCTTTTGAAGCTTTGGAAATCTTCGTTCATGTTCCCGATTTTCAATAAAGGAGATAAACAAAATGCCGAAAATTATCGAGGCATCACATCGCTCTGTGCTTGCTCAACAGGCTTCGAGATCATCGTAAACGGCTTGTTGTTTGCTAGTTGCAGACACTACATCTCTCCTGAACAACATGGATTTCACCCCAGAAGATCGATTTCAACCAACCTTGCACCTTTCGTTTGCTCGTGTCTCCGGAATATGGAAGCTGGATCTTAAGTCGACGTTGTTTACACGGATCTCAAGGCTACGACCGGCTTTTGACAAAGCTAGGCAAACTTGGCGTGTCAAATAACTTAGTTCGTTGGTTTAAATCTTACCTAACGGACAGGATACTCTGGGTGAAGTTCGGTCCAGCTCAATCGAGCTACTTTACTAATAAAGGGCGATACGGTCAAAATTTGGTCAATATCAACTTGACGTATTTCTTTCAATTTTGCATTTAGAAAACCTGAACACCCCTCATTTTAAAGGTGTGTGTGTGTAGAATGTTGCTCTTATTTTGATTTTGGAATTCACTCTTCAGTTGTCAAAATGCCGTCCAAGCAAGAAGAGCAGCGTATCAAAATTTTGCTCGCGAATCGCGAAAATCCGAGCTACTCGCACGCAAAGTTGGCAAAATCGCTAAAAGTTGCCAAATCAACCGTTACAAATGTAATTAAAGTGTTTGGGGAACGTTTGTCGACAGCCAGGAAGTCTGGATCGGGGGGAAATCGAAAACCGGAAGCCGCTGAGACGACAAAGAGAGTTGCCGGTAGTTTCAAGCGAAACCCTAACCTATCTCCGAGATGCCGCAAATAAGCTTGCGTATCGTCTACAACCGTGCATCGACCCGAAAAACGAGCCGGACTATCGACTTGACAAGAAGGTAGTGACTCCAAATCGCGATGATAAACAAAATACGATTGGCCAGCGCGATCCCGGAGGCTGTACACGACGATGCTGACGAAGTTTGACTGCGTCGTCCAAAATGGACGATGAAACCTACGTCAAAGCCGACTACAAGCAGCTTCCGGGACAGGAGTTTTATACGGCAAAAGGAAGGGGAAAGGTAGCAGATATTTTCAAGCACACTAAAATGTCAACGTTCGCAAAGAAATATCTGGTTTGGCAAGCCATCTGTACCTGTGGCTTGAAAAGCAGCATTTTCATAGCTTCCGGGACTGTCAACCAAGAAATTTACGTGAAAGAGTGTTTGAATAAAGGTCTGCTGCCTTTCCTGAAGAAACACGGTTGTTCCGTACTGTTTTTGGCCGGATTTGCATCTTGCCATTACGGTAAAAAGGCCATGGAGTGGTACGCCGCCAACAACGTGCAGGTGGTTCCCGAGCGACAAGAACCTCCCAACACGCCAGAGCTCCGCCCAATTGAGAAATACTGGGCTATTGTCAAGCGGAACCTAAAGAAGACCAAAAAACTGCTAAGGACGAGCAGCAGTTCAAGGCAAACTGGCTTTCTGCGGCGAAGAAGGTGGACAAGGTGGCTGTACAAAATCTGATGGCAGGGGTCAAGCGTAAGGCCCGGCAATTCGGATTTGGAAAAGCGGAAGCCTAACTGAATATTTGTCCTGAATTTTATACTAATTGAACTTGAAAAAGAAATTTAATTTGATTTTTTAAATAAACGATTTCACCGATGTTCGAGCACGAACTTTGCCGGCCACCGAAGGACTTACTTCGCTACTTTTCAGCAGCCACCAAAAAGTATACAAAAGGCGCACAGAAACACGGGCCACTAAACCACTGCTTTCTCAAAGTAGTTTCTTCAACGATAGGCCACTAGCTCGTCGACCTTTTCACTAAGGTCCGACTGATGCACTGAAACGGCTAAGTCCCTTCGTAAAAGGGTACTTAGAAAGAATGCACCTAACCGACACTGCAAATCGACAAAGTCCCTTTTTAGCGGGGACTTGTAATTATTTTCGAAATGGAACCGAACGATATGGTACAATGACCGTCATAGAGTGTAATACGGAGAATAGAATGCGCGCACGTCCGTTCGACTTGGCTTGTTATTTTGAACTGATCTTTTGGGATGGGAATATGTACATTGGGATGAGTATGGTGTGGGCTATATGAACGATGGTGAGATCGGTAAACAATCGGTGATCTCGATTGGTACTCATCGCTTCGGTACCGATGGATAGGGTGTTGTGTGGCTGCTGCGGTTGTAGTTTTCGTTGTGTCTCCAACAACCGATTTACACGCGTTTTCCCTTTGACCAAATTTTGACCGTATCACCCTTTATGTCGGGCGTACCTCAAGGCAGCAACTTGAAACCACTGCTGTTCTCAATTTTCATCAACGAGGTTGGACTGATTCTTCCTCCTAACTGCAAATCGTTTGTATGCAGACGATGTAAAAATGTGGTTGTGCGATGCTTCGCTGATTGCTTACGACTACAGCACTTGATCAAGGCGCCCACTACCACTGGGAAGTGTAGATCGTCAAGTGAGCCAGTGAAGTCGATGCCAAGTCTTTCTCTAGGAGATTGTGCGAGTGGTGAACAGAACTGCAATAGAGCCTTGGGCGGTGTTTGAAATGAGTGTTGCATTTTTCTCATCTCTTTACAAAATATGCAATGTTTTCGTCGATTCTCGGTCAGTATAAGCTGGTCCATTTTTTAATTAAATTTGAATGAAGTACTTTTAAGGACATACACGATGGAATCCCCTTATGGCAGGAGCGATGGCTTCCTCATCCACACATGCACACTTTGGGTTTGCTCAACAAAATATGCCAAATTAATCCACTTACCTGCAGTGAATCATTGCCATACTGCTAATAGGACAGCAGAACACAATATTTAATCAGTTCACACTGTTTATTTCACTGAAAACACTCTGAATTGATCAACTAGTGCTCATTTCCACAGAGCAGGTAATTTTTCGTCGTCTTTGTTTACCTTTTTAAAGCCAGGATCTGCCTATTATTTTCTCACAAAAAACTGTATTTCCACTTCCCGTAGCCACCTGAACACTATTTACTTTCACTAAAAGATTAATTATCATCGCGCTCTTGAAAACAGTTGACGAAAAATCTGTTTAATCAACGAGAATGGTGCAAAAATTCAGCAGCCGGTCTCAAAACTGCGCGTTTTGCTTTTTTCTAATTTACACTCAGCTGTGCGTAGCGTAGCAGAGCGCAGTGTTGTCAGCAACTGTTTGCGCGAGTGTGCTGGACTGATAAAAGTTTTGATTGTAATGCAATATTACAAACGACGAATATTTGGAATCTTCTGAAAAGCAACCGTCCTATTGTTGGGTTGGTGCTTCGCGAACTAAAAGAAAATCACGGAATTTATGTAGGAGAAAATCGTTTGTGTATAGACAAGTGCCACAAGTATCTGTGCTGAGTGCCTGATGGTAATATAAACGCTATATAAAACATGGGATTGAAACAAACAGGCGAAGACAAAAATACTTGGACCGAAGGTAATTTTTCAACTTTAATTTGCTTGGTCTCCAGTAAACTCAAATTTCGACTAAATATAGCCGAAACATGCCAGTCATCTATAATCAAAATTTGAACGCTCTGGACCCATTCAATATTTAAATTAAAAATAACTTCGGATCAAACAAGCCCAACCTTCAGATGCAGCCTTCGCTTACTTATTATAGCTCATACCTCTTACTTAAAGTTACAAGCTCAAATTTCAGTCTTGCAATGTAGCATTGCCCTATGATATTTTACATTGAAATTTTGAGATTCTCATTGAAAAAGTACTTTACAGGGCCTACCATTTGATACTAAGTTAGTACGAGGTGGGGGAAAATATTTGATCTGATATTTATATATATGTATGTTTCAAAGCAATTCCATGTATATTAATATTGTTTCTCTATTTTAGCTATTTCAGAAGATAATTCAACCTTACTCTTGATTAAAACGAAAGAGGTAAAGGGTAAAATTTCGGAACGCGTCCTAACCATGCAGGCATCCATGGGATTTAAAATCAAGAGTGATATTGTTGTTCTGGATAAAAATATTATTGTAGAAGCACAGGCGTCAATGCACATCTGTCAGGCACATAAATACACAGTCATTTTTGAGAACAGCAATGATCTTACTGATTACGTATGCATGAAGTAATTTTTAATAAATCGTACTATAAAACCAAAATTGAAAAAAAAGTACAGTTATTTTTTGAAACATACGTGCTGGAAAAAGTGGCATATGATGAAATTTCTATTAAAACATAGAGTAAATACATACATTAACTTACCAAAGCTCCACATTGAAATAAAGTAAAGCAAATCAAATCTATTCATTTTATTAACATCACAAAATAAAATAATATCTCTTTGTGTTTGTAGTACGTTCCCAAGTAACTTCAAAGTGTTTCAAAATAAGAGATCATTATTATGAGTAAACAACATTCAACTGGATTCATTTGAAAAACTTATTAACAATGTGGCAATCGAATAATGTTGTATAACATGAGCTGTCGTTGGTTGTCAGAGTTCAGTATGACGTGAAAAGGTTCCTGGAATCGGTTTTAAACTGCAAAAATCCCATTTATTATCTCAGATGCATAATTCCAAACGTTTGTTATGCATTTTATGTTGCAGCTATCTACTCAAAGACTCATTCGATAGTTTATGATTGAAATAAGAACTGAACATTAACGTTGAAAATTCACCAATATTTGTATTGAACTAGATGGACGGCTTAATATTTAGCTTGCTAATTATGCCCCAGACTCCCCCAACCTTTAAAAAGGATTCTTATTGTGAGGCTTTATGCTTTTTTTTAAATGGGAATATTGTAGAGAATAATTGAAGGGATGTACTGTAATCCACAAAGAAAAATTAAAATTACTGGCAACCATGACCTTTTTTTTCATGATGCACCAATACTATCATATGGGAGCAAAAAAGTGTTTGCACTACTACATGCATGTCGAATACTAAGGATTCAAGGGAGTTTCACCTTAAGTGTCTATCAGAAACTACAAGAACCTAGCGTGTCTTAAATCTATCGCAACGTACTCAATTGAAATAAAACGTTCGCCACCTGCCATATAAGGGATGGAACGGTTGAAACTTGGTCGACTCAAAGATGACGTAGTTTTTTTTAATCGTTCATTTAAAAACTTGAACACCTCTCATTTTATAGGTGCATGCCAATGCGGTCTATACAGGTGGTGAAGAACAGGGTGTTTGTCGGTATTAGTAACGAAAAATGGGTAAACAACCCATGATTTCGGGTAGTGACGTAAAACTCACGTGACGTAAAAACAAGCGAATTATAACAAAGCAAGTTAAGTTTTTTTCCACAGCCTTTTAGTGCACAAAAAGGCATTTTGTGGCCTTTTAGTGCACTAAAAGGCATTTTTCAGCTGAAACCTTTTAATAACTATACCAATTGCCGAAAATAAACATTCCATCTTGTGATTTGCTGCTGTTGGAAATTGTTGTTTTTGGAGATCTACGTCACGCATGTTTAGAAAAAACAGGCTGTGCATCATCTCACGAACACAATGACAGTATTTTGCACTTCACTAATACAAATTAACTTCTTCTCCACCTGTATGGACCTCATTGGGTGCATGCGAACCGAAGTTGACTCTATTTTGTTTTTGCCATTTTCTATCCAGTTGTCAAAATGGCGTCGAAGCAAGAAGAGCAACGTGTCAAAATTTTGCACACGCATGAGCAAAATCCAAATTATTCCCACGACGACTTGGCAAATTCACCTGCATTATTACATTATTTTACAGAAATCTGTAAAATTTTATTTAAATTTTATTTTTCTCAACAGCTGAACGTTCGGTAATCCGATTTCGGTAAAATTTCACCGAAATCCGGTAATTTTTTTACAGATATCTGTAAAATTTCACCGGAATCCGTTAAATAGGATTACCAAACGTTCAGCTGTTGAGAATTCGGTAAAACTTTACAGATTTCTGTAAAAGAATCTAAGTGTGTAATATTGCCAAATCAACCGTGACGAATGTTACAAAAGTGTTCGGAGAACGTCTGACGACTTCCAAGAAGCCGGGACCAGGAGGACACCGAACACAGGAAGCCGCAGCGACCGGAAGAATAGTGGCCAGCATTTTCAAACGCAATCCCAACCTTTTCATCAGAGATATCGGAAACAAGTTGGGAAAGTCCCACAAAGAAGCGAGCCGGTCTGTCAGCATATATGTAAGGTTACACCAAATCAAGATGATAGGCAAAACACAATGGCAGAGCTGGTAGCGGGTAGCTTTTTAGTGACTTGATCACAAAGGCAGTCAGAATTAACTAAAGTCACTATTTTCCGTAAATTCGTCACTAAAGTCACTTTTTTTACTTTTTTATTATTCGAATATCATTTCAATTCAGACATACGAATCCTGATGGTGGAAACTAATTATTGATGTATGGTTCATTTTTAGAACAGTATGCGGTAATTCACTTTCCACCCTGTATTGTTGCAGATAACTAATTCTTACGACCGCTCTGTTTCGGAGTTGGCTCGAAAACTTAGCGATAACGAAGTGTTTTGTCCAATATGCGGTAAGGCCTGAACAATATCCAAGCTTTTTCTGGCTTTTGAGCAGCACTCTAATATTGTGAGGCATAAGAAGATAAAGATAGTTCTTCGTGGTCCTAGCCAACGGTGGCTGTGTCGTGATCGCGAATCAAAATCGATCGGCAACGAGCAGCCCTCCTCATCTGGTGCGTTGATTTCTCAAGTGCAGCTCTTAAGTACACGAGATGCAGGAGCTAAGGCTGAGTTGATATGGCCATTGTTACGTCTTCTATCTGCACTCCACCGTAGATCGTACGTAGCACCTTCCGTTCAAAGACACCAAGGGCACGTTGGTCCTAGCAATGTCCATGTTTCATGGCCGTACAGAACTACCGGTACAATTAATGTCTTGTAGATGGTCTGCTTTGTAGTTCGGCGAACTTTGTTCGTTCTTAGCGTTCTTTGGAGTCCAAAGTAGACACGATTGACAGCCATAATGTGCCTTTGTATCTCTCTGCTGGTGTCGTTATCGGCGGTCACCAATGAGCCCAGATACATGAATTCGTCTACTACCTCGATTTCATCACCGTCGATCTGAACTCGTGACTAACATTGTCTTCTCGTGAGCCTCTTCCTTTCATGTATTTTGTTTTCAACGCATTAATCACAAGCCCAATCCTACCAGCTTCAGCCTTAAGTCTGATGTACGTGTCCGTCATCGTCTCAAAGTTATCAATTTACCAACTGTGCACTGACCAACCGCGTCCGTTTTTCCGGAAATATATTCGTGCATAAAGGGTGTTCCGATCAAAATTTAGTCAAACAGAACATAACGTGTGTGAGTCGATCAAAGCTTTTATTAATAATTCAAATTCTTTTTCTTTTTCAAGTTCAGTTAATACAGAATACAGGAGAAATATTCAGCTAAGCTTCCTTTAAACCGAATGCGAATTGCCCGGTCTTTCATTTAACATCTGCCATAAGATTTTGTACAGTCTCCTTGTCCCCTTTATTTGCCGCAGACCGCCAGTTTGCCTTGAACTGTTTCTCGCTCTCAACAGCTTTTTGAGTCTTCTTAAGGTTCCGCTTGACGATGGCCCAATATTGTTCGATTGGGCGGAGCTCTCGTGTTGAGAGGGTTGTTGTCCTTGGGCCATTGGCCATTTTTTCCGTAATCCGGCCAGAATAGAATGGAAGAATTGCGTCGCTTCAGGAAAGGCCGTAAAGGGCGAACACGAAATTATTGCGACACCGAAAATGTCATGCCAATTTTCTTATAATGTTTAGAATCAAACCAAAATTTTAGGGTAGTTTTATACATAGTTTTACAGTGTCATCCGGTACCAGTTTCTCAGTTTTTTTACATTTTCTTAACATGTCCTTCTCGTCTTTGACTGTCTTCTTGCTCTTCCGAAGTTCCCGCTTCATCATTGCCCAGTACTGCTCCAGCGGGCGCAGCTCCGGACAGTTTGGCGGATTCATGTCACTATAAATTAGAAGAAAAATTAGTAATCTCCATTTAATTCCAACTACCTTTGCATATCTTCGACAGATACGCGTATTTCGTCTACAATGTGCAGACTTCTTCAGTGTCTCGTACTAATAACTCGGATTCATGTCCTTTGGAACAAAATGGACAGAATTGGCCTCATACCACCCCAGAACACTTTTAGAATAGTGGCATGATGCCAAATCTAGCCAAAATAGCGGAGCTTCGTCGTGCTGCTGCAAGAACGGCAAAAGGCACTGTGCCCTTTGTCACGAAAGGCTCACTCCTCAGTCCGCAAGAGCAGATGGCCTGCCAAATGAGATATTTGGAGGCGAACTTCGACATTTTCTTCTTCTTAAATTTGTCGTCCACATAGAACTTGCTCTTGCCGGTGAAAAACTCCAACCCCGGAATTTGCTTGAAATCGGCTTTTATATACGTTTCGTCGTCCATCACACAGCAGCCATATTTTGTCAGCATCTTCTCGTAGAGCTTCCGTGCCCGAGTTTTAGCCGTCGATTGTTGCCGCTCATCGCGGTTTGGGAAGTTCTGTACCTTGTATGTATGTAGTCCAGCTCTCTTCTTTGCATTCTGGACGTAGCTCTGCGACATACCGGTCTTTTTAGCCAAATCACGGCTTGAGACGTTGGGATTTGCTTTAATCATCCGCTTCACCTTTCCCTCCGTCTTTTTGTTCTCCGGTCCCGGTTTTCTTCCAGCTCCTTTGCCGTGGTCCAACGTCAACCGTTCCTGGAACCGCTTCAACACTCTGGAGACATTTATCCCAACATTCTTCCCAACTGCCGGTGCGACAGGTCAGGAAAGTCCAGGTGTTTGGAAAGAATTTGTTCTCTCGACTCGCGTTGGTTCACCTCCATTTTCGTTGAATCGAAAAACACGACTTCGAGTTTGACAGCATGTAAACAATACACATCAATGAGAAATTTGGTCGATTTTTACCCAATGGTAAAAAAGTTATGCCCTGTTGAATGTGTCGCAATAATTTCGTGTTCGCCTTTTAGACGTGTTTGTAGGGTCGCAATGTAAACGTGGCTCTTCAAGCCACAGGTGGCCTCGTTTTTTAGCTCTATCCACGGCTGAAGGCACCACTCCCAGCTTCTTTGTTACATCTCGGACGGAGAGGATGGGGTTCCGCTCGAAACAGTGGGCAACTCTTTTGGTCGTCGCAGTGGCTTCCGGCTTTCGATTTTAATACGTTGATGACAGTTGATTTAGCCACATTCAACAATTTCGCCAACTTGGCGTGAGACTAGTTTGGATTTTCATCATGCGTCTCTTCCTTCGACGACATTTGGATAACTGAAGTGCTAAACTCAAAATCAAAATAGAGGCATGATGCTACACGCACACATCTTCAAAATGAGGCGTGTGCAAATTTTTTATAATGCACAATGAAAGGTGAAAGGTGTCAAGTTTTAGCCGACCAAATTTTGATCGAAACACCCTTTAATACCCTGCCATAGCTGGTTGAACAGTGGCTTGCACTTGTCGAGCACTCGACACAGATGAAGTCTGTAAGTAGCAGACGAAAAAGGCCTATCTGTCAAAAGATAAGCTTTCTGTAGTGGAATATAACGGAATTTGCTCGCGTTTACTAGTGATTGTTAAAAAAAAATTTTTTTTTAAGTGATCAAGGGAAGTGTTAATTTAAATTTTCCTAGTTTTCGTCTGCAACTTGTTTAAGTCAGTAGTGCATAAAGCGATTAGCACTTTTGTACAGTTGAGGGCCGAGTATTTGTGACTTTATGCCTGTATTGGAAATTCAAATATGTGAAAGCTGAAATACTTAAGCTAAGTGTTGTAAGGCCTAGTAACGTCTGTTACAAATTACAGAGCACTAAATTTGCAGTCATAATACCTACATTTTTTTAGGTAGGATTATTTCAGGGCACAAAATGTTTGTTCGTACTATCAACGTACTACCGAGACCAGAATATACAAAACGGAAGAGGGGCCTGCTGATGCAGTACTATCTCTGGATATATTTGACCACGTTGAGAACTTATTACCTCCCGAAAATTTGATTATTGGGAATAAAATAACGGCTGAGTTGACTAAATTGAACGACTAGCTCAGCTTAAAGCTAAACAAAATTTTATCGCTTCTTGTAAGTACATATTGAACGAATCAGGAATTCGAAATAGTGACGACGAGCGATGATTTTCGACAACGGCTAGGAATCATACCGACGATCGATCATCAATTCGTAAGAGAACATTGAATTCGTGGTGATTAAAGATTCGATGGTGATTAAAGTCATTTGGAACTGTTCCACATCTAGTTCTCATTCACGAAGAAGTGTTCATGATGGCAAAGCATATGCTAATTATAAGCAACATTTGGATCATCAAAAACTGAAAAAAGAGGACGAAAGAGAAGAAAAATTGAAGGAGCAAGGAATTAAGAGCAAAATAAGCAAAAAATGAATAACTTAAAATCGTCGATAGAAAATAAGGCAGAGAACGAAAAAACATGAAATGCTGATAAGTACGTTCTAATAAATGTGTTAATTATTATACCCGATTCAAGAAACTGAGAGGAAAAAGGCGAGTCTTTTCACAAGTTTCTTTGCTAGGAAACCAAACAAATAGCACACACTCTATAAAAAGTCACTTTTAATTAAATTTTCTGAGTCACTATTTGGTCACTATTTTCAACATTTTGGTCACTTAACTCACTATCATTACATCAGATAACCGCTAGCAGCCCGGCAACAGGAAGAGCGCGTAAGTTGTACATGAGTTTGTTGACAAAGTTTGATTGTGTCGTAATGGACGATGAAGAAAACGTCAAGGCTGGTTTCAAGCAGCTCCCAGTTCATGAGTTTTATATGGCTACCGAAAAAAGAAAAGGTTCAAGTTCCCTAAAAAATACTTCGTTTGGCAGGCAATTTGCACCTTTGGGCTAATAAGCGAAATTTTCGTGGCAACTGACACTGTCAACTAAGATAGGAACTCGTATTACCATAAACACTTATGGTAAACCACTTTTAGTGTGCAAATCGTACCCAAGGGGAAAAAAACCCTCCAAACTCGCCGGAAGTGCGCCCAAGTTAAAAATATTGGGCAATCGTAAAGAGAAACCTCAAGAGCACTCAAAAAAACAGCGGGAACAGTTCAAGGTTAATTGGCGTTCAGTATCAAATAAAGTAGATATAACAGCGGTAGAAAACATGATGGAAGGTGTGTTTCGTAAAGTCGGACAGTTCGCATTTGAAAAATCACAAGCCTATCCAGGTATCCAATAAGCAGTTCCAAAGCGTCTTTACGGCAGCCTATCAAGCAATTAATTAACCTTAAATGCAACATAAATGCCGCATTCGGCCCAATATACGGGCTGCTTTACTGCAATGCTATGATAATGCTTCATCAATGCTATTTTGCATTTTAGAAGCTTATTACAGGCGATAAACATTTAAACTGAATTTGAAATGCAACTTTACAACAGATAGCATTCAAGATGCTGATATAATGCCAGTATAATGCTTGTAGCATCTGAAATGCAAATTTAGGGTTAATTTACTGCATTTTCTAATGCTTATTGGTTACCGTAGAGCGGGGTGACTTCGATCAACGGGGTGACTTCAACCGCCAAGTCCGATATTTATTCAATTTAAAATTATCCTTCTCCAAATGCCTGAATTTTTAAAGCTTTGAACCATATATATTCAGCATTTATTAGGGTATCTAAATGCATTTTGCATTTCTCTATTTACTTCGCTATAAAAAAATATTTTTCAAAAAAATGCTCCTTATGGTACTTTTTACCAAGCCCAACAACAATCATATATTCAAGCGATAAAATGATTTAAAAAAAAATCGACAACCACATTTTCAGATTACTTAAACATTTGTCTCTCTAAGCTAATCGAAAAAATATTATTTTATTAAATTGATGAATAAAAAAAAAACGACATGAGTGAGGTATTTCTGTTTGTCTAATGTTATGGTGAACTACTGAAAAAAAACAATGGATGGGTCGCTCATAAATTATGTCATGCTTTTAATGGAAGGGAGCTTTGGGAATTGTGATAATCTGTACACCAAATTTAAGGTCCATTAAAAAACATGACAAAGGGGGAGGGTTTTGAAAATGGTCCTTTTTTGCGTGACATAATTAATGAACGTTCCCTTTGGGGAATGCTCCACCCCTGTGCTATTCCGGAACCATCTGCATCAAACGGTTTGCATAAAAATTAGGTGTTTTTTTATTCATTTAAGCACTTCAAATGGATAAAATTGATTTTGATCGAAGTCAGCCCATTATTGAAAATCGGCCGCGGGAATTAAACAAGTTTTTTAAAGTTCATCTGACATAATATTTTTTTGAAATTTCTCTGTAGTGTTATACTACAGATACCAGTACTGGTTTTAAAAATGTCAATCAAAATTTTAAAGATAATTATCATAGAAAATTTCAAGAAATAGTTCAAAAAGTGATCGAAGTCACCCCGTTTTACGGTACCTGGGTAATCAAATAATTTTCCTGTGTTTTGTAGACGATGGACTTAAAGAGATAAATAATTTATACGATCAACTAATCAGTGTGCACCTAATCATGATCGACCAATTTTTGACCGTTCCACCCTTTATTCAAGTTGACTTTTCATCAGCAGACAACAATAATCCACTTCACTCCCTAAATCCCCACTGTGCAACAACTGGGGTTATTAAAAATGCTACTCGGCTGCGACTGACTGTTATGATGGCTGTGTTTGATATTATACGGAATTATGACGGCCCAAGGGTGAGGTAACTAATCAATAATAACCCCACCTGGTGCAACTCTGATTCCTGGGAAAAAAAAACTGTTTCTACGTAAGAGCAGATCAATGGCCCAGGAAGACACGGATGGTTCCGTAAAATATGAACAATCATGCAGTATCAGTCGCCATCACCTACGTACATATATAAATAAACGTGGTTTCATTCAGCTGAAAAACAAAGATAATCTTATTCATTTATCCGCTTCACGTTGCAAGTCACGATTGCGAAAATCTCCGATTAAATATTAAAACGTGGCTCAGGACGAGTCCCGTTTTACGCTCACCGTTGCATCAAATCGGTGACGTCACTTCCGTTGGCAACGTCATCGCGCCATACAGGATCAATTAAGCTTGCCAGCGGATTTTGCCATTCCGCGTGAGAAGCGACGACGGAGAATGACGTACTTTCAATTTCGATGGAGGTTCTGTTCGCCAGGATTCCGGTTTGCCGGGATTTTATTTTTGTTCTGTTCAATTTATTTTTGCAATATGTGACGGGCTAAAAATAAACACCGCGGCTGCATGTGAGCCAAACTTCGCTCAGATACTCAGGTGTGGTTTTGCTATAAATAGAAGAACCCTTGACGCTGTGCTCTTTGTTCCACAACAGTAATCCATCTCCGGCTGGCCGGATGTCATAGGCAATTTCGGTGCAAATGAACAAGCGGAAAAGGAGGCGCATGGGACTTGTTCGGGAACAATTGCGGTTCACCTGAAAGCGTTGTAATCCCACTAATCCGAACGGCTTGTAAACGTTGACGTTTGAGGAATGGTCTGAGTTCCGTTCTACAAATGCTAATTATAAATTCGTGTTTCGAGAGGTTGGGAAAAAATACCCCGAAACGGCGGGTTGCGTTTGAGCTGAAAGGTTGGGATTTGCCCTACTCTTGGGATTAATAATGCATCATTTACTTCTGTCTCTCTCTCTCTACTGTAACGCAAGGAGGCGTGGAGAATTGGTTTTCGTGTTGTGTCTGTTTCATAATGACAGGTAGGTGTGGTACTAGAGGGCTCTGTTGTAATCTCTCGTTGAGTGTAGAGGGCAATTGACATTACAGGTTGATCTGTGTTTCTGAGTTATAATATCAAAGCTTTATGGCCTGGTGGAACTGGCTGTTCTGGAAATTTCTGTCTGGTTTGCAATTTTAGGACAATCAATTTTAGTTTACTATAATTGTTATGTTTGTATTCTCCGTGCGTGGAGTAACGATTATGATGTAGAAGGTGATGTTCGTTCATCACCATGAGGCGCCAAGAGTGTACAGTAATGTTTGCTAGAATGAAAGATATGAAGAAAAAGTGTTGATAGTTCCGTCTTGTCAAAACTTGAGTAAACATTATTCAGTATCTAATTTTATTTTCTATTTTATTTTAATGAAATCGTTGATTGTTTCCGACAACTGTCCAGTTGAAACGGAAGTGTCGAAAAACTTTAAAGTTGTAGTTCGATGGATTGACTTTGACAGTTCGACGTAAAAATGATTGTTGATTAAAACATACAGCCTTGAACATATATCTTGAAAACTTTTGTTCGTAGCACTAAACAACTTTTTCCGCTTTTGACCGATTCATTTTAATTATTCTATTTTTATAAGTACAACTCTTTTACAATCAGAGTAGCATTTACTCAGCTTCCTCATATCAAGTTACCCAGTTTTTGACATTTAGCATAGAAATATGAAACTGTGTGAAAATAACTCTATTTAGAGTAGAGCACGGCGGGATAATTTAACTCAATTTTGAATCGTTTTTGATTTACTTACGTCAAAAGTGAAGTTATCATCGAAGTTAAGTCGACATACCTACACTCAGCGAAATAAACTTTCGATATTCATAAGATTGCATTATGATAATTTGCTATAAGGAATCAGTATGAATTTCATAAATTTATCTTATGAAATATAAAGGGCGATACGGTCAAAATTTGGTCAATATCAACTTGACGTATTTCTTTCAATTTTGCATTTAAAAAACCTGAACACCCCTCATTTTGAAGGTGTGTGTGTGTGTAGAATGTTGCTCCTATTTTGATTTTGGAATTCACTCTTCAGTTGTCAAAATGCCGTCCAAGCAAGAAGAGCAGCGTATCAAAATTTTGCCGCGCATCGCGAAAATCCGAGCTACTCGCACGCAAAGTTGGCAAAAACGCTAAAAGTTGCCAAATCAACCGTTACAAATGTAATTAAAGTGTTTGGGGAACGTTTGTCGACAGCCAGGAAGTCTGGATTGGGGGGAAATCGAAAACCGGAAGCCGCTGAGACGACAAAGAGAGTTGCCGGTAGTTTCAAGCGAAACCCTAACCTATCTCTCCGAGATGCCGCAAATAAGCTGGGTGTATCGTCTACAACCGTGCATCGAGCCAAAAAACGAGCCGGACTATCGACTTACAAGAAGGTAGTGACTTCAAATCGCGATTATAAACAAAATACGACGGCCAAAGCGCGATCCCGGAGGCTGTACACGACGATGCTGACGAAGTTTGACTGCGTGGTAATGGACGACGAAACCTACGTCAAAGCCGACTACAAGCAGCTTCGGGACAGGAGTTTTATACGGCAAAAGGAAGGGGAAAGGTAGCAGATATTTTCAAGCACACGAAAATGTCAAAGTTCGCAAAGAAATATCTGGTTTGGCAAGCCATCTGTACCTGTGGCTTGAAAAGCAGCATTTTCACTAGCTTCCGGGACTCGTCAACCAAGAAATTTACGTGAAAGAGTGTTTGAATAAACGTCTGCTGCCTTTCCTGAAGAAACACGGTTGTTCCGTACTGTTTTGGCCGGATTTGGCATCTTGCCATTACGGTAAAAAGGCCATGGAGTGGTACGCCGCCAACAACGTGCAGGTGGTTCCCAAGGACAAGAACCCTCCCAACACGCCAGAGCTCCGCCCAATTGAAAAATACTGGGCTATTGTCAAGCGGAACCTAAAGAAGACCAAAAAAACTGCTAAGGACGAGCAGCAGTTCAACGCAAACTGGCTTTCTGCGGCGAAGAAGGTGGACAAGGTGGCTGTACAAAATCTGATGACAGGGGTCAAGCGTAAGGCCCGGCAATTCGGATTTGAAAAAGTGGAAGCCTAGCTGAATATTTTTCCTGAATTTTATACTAATTGAACTTGAAAAAGAAATTTAATTTGATTTTTTAAATAAACGATTTCACCGATTTACACGCGTTTTCCCTTGACCAAATTTTGACCGTATCACCCTTTAATGATGTTGAAAAAATACAAATATGGAGTAACCTGGATTCGAACCCCGAAAGTTGAGGATATGGATCCAGTGGCTTGCCCACTAGTACTTATCAACATTTGTCATTAGAAAAACTCAAAGGCGTACAAGAACAACGTCGTGTGGAACAAAATCCATTCATACGTCAGCCTTATGAAATACCAAAGCATCGTTCATAAGTTGTGCCTTGTGAAATTCATAAGATTATTTGGTTGAGTGTAAGACACCGATTTAAATCAGATCAATGTTTCACAGTCACATTTACTCCTGAGTGACTCCACTTTTGACGAAGGTGAGTCAAAAACGATGCAAAATTCGGTCAAATGGGCGAGGTGTGATCAAAACTTAGGAGGGTGAAACAGACACAAAAAATGTAAGTGTCAAGTGGAGCCAGATTCGAGCTGTCACTGTCATGTGAAATCAAGATAATAAAATATAACTCAAACAAAGGTATTGGTATTGTATATATAATATTTTCTTGCTTGAAAATAATTTGAACTAATTTGCAGAAAAGATAGAAAATTTGAAACTCTGTTGTGTGTTAAGCATATTTTGCTTCATAAATTGAAACAAAATATGCTTCAAACTCAACAAAGTTTCAAATTTTCTATCTTATTGCAATTGTTGCTAATGGTTTGTTAAATTTACCGATTCCTTGATATCTTGTAAAAATAAACTTGATATTTTGATCATGAAATAAATTTTAAACATTAAATTTTAATAAAACGTAAATTTATTATACCATTTATCGTTTCATAATGATTCAAGTTATCTTTCAACAATTATAAACTGAAGATACTGAAGTGCAGCATATCGATGATAAATGTTATGGAAAATCAAGATCTTACCATAACACTGATAGGTTGTTAAATATCGTTACCATACAAAAAATAACTTTTTCTCGAGCAAAATGTCCGGTGTATTATATAGTAAATAATTTGTGGATAATATTTTTTCTGCAGTTTTACTTTAGGTGGTATAATTCAATACTGGTTATATCTTAAAATATGTTTTTCAACCATTACGATATACGTTAACAAAATTCAATAATAAATACGATACAAAAAGATAACAGATATCGTTACAGTATAGTAATATTATATGAGAATTTCAATCATGATGAAAACTGCTACAATCATCATACAACAATGGATAATACTTTTGTGATAATAAACTCATACATTTTGTGATAATAAACTAAAAATTACGTATTTTTAAAACACTTGCCTGTTTTTTTTTGTTTATCGTGACCATAATTCATATCTTTCCTTCATTATATCATACAATGAATGAGCAAGGGATATACTATACGGCACTGTTGATTTCTTGTTTATGAAATCATTACCATACATAGAATACGCTGCTTATGGTTGTTTAAAGTTTGAATGGTTTCTTACATTACTCCAGCATTATACACGGATGATACGTATAATGGTGATTACAACATGAATTGAAAATGTATAATAATAATAGTAATTTTCTATTCGGGATAGCAAATACTTAAAGGTCAATTCAAATGTAAAGTTTTGTGTAAAAATATATGAGAAATTTGTTTAAAAGTATTCTCTGTTATATTAGCGTTACGTCAATGTATGTTTTAAAATTATTCGTTTTAAGAATAAATGTAAACATTTTTGTATTTGACATCTCTGTAAATGAAAATAAATATGTATATTTCTAACATGCTCTACATTTTATCAAAAGCAATTGATTCAGTTTAATAACCTGTTGGTTAAAATCTATTTAGATAAATTTCGGGATTAGACATTGTGGCATTCGGTAATATCATTGCATAATATCCCAACTTAGTATTGACTTCGTTGAGAATTTTTATTTAATGCAGGAAAATGGGAAGTTCGATTCTCTGCTTTTCTAATTCATTAAGCAGTTCATAATATCTATGAAAAAGTTCTAGTGTTGCGGAAAGTTTTGTTTGATAGTATCAGCAAATCATATGCGCATTTAATGCGAATATTCTGCGAGCTTACTACAACAAATACAAAATTAACACAAATATATTCTATAAATTAATCATTAATTTCCTGTCAGTTTATGGAATTTAAGAAGGTTATTTTAAAAAATGTATAAATTGGTCTCCGATCTACAGTTCATTTGCATTACATTTAGAATTTGGTGCATGAATTTTTCCACATTTCAATTATTTCTTATATTTTAATATGGCGATTGAAAAATAATCCCGGTTTTCATAAAAAAAATCAATTTATCCTTCGCTATGACGACTTCATTACTATTTGGCCGTTTAAGGTATTTACTGAAGGCAAAATGGTTTTAAAATGATTTTTCAACTGACCATAATAGGATAATATGAATAAGTCGTAAAACGGCATTTCAAAACAGCATTTAACGAGTTCATAAAGTCGAAATAAAACCTTTTATAGTAGTAAAAGGAACTTAAGAAGACAAGGTTTTATGATCGTTGTAAAAAAACATGCAGGTTCTCATAAACTTGACTTAAACATAAAACTTATTTGCACCTCTTGGTGCCATAATAAATCCAAATTGATTTCTAGTGGATTTCGTAAACTTTTATTAAAACTTAAAAAGCTGGATGATTGGGAAACCAGGAGAATTTAAAATTAACTCCTAGTGTCCCAATCACAATCGGTCTTCTAATACGCTCAAAAAAGTTTTTTAAAAAGTGTTTTAAAAAAAGTGAAGGTGAAAGCTGGATGCTTAGAGCAATGTAACATTGGGAGTGCAAGAAAAGACAAATGAAATGGCAATAGTTATAACATTTTAAATATTTTGAATATGTTCTATTATTTGATCAGCTTGAATGAATCTCTCTGTCCTCTATATATCGGGTTTTTCGTTGAATTCTAAAGTCCGTTTGCGTTCCTTCTTCACTCACCGGTTCCGATTTTGCTTCGAGCTGTTCATCAAAAGAAGCTGATTCGTCCCCGACGGCTTCTTGATGCGCATCAAAATTCTGTTCATCTACTTCGTCTTCAGATGGCATGCATTCAGGCCCCACTGCAATAATGTTCACGTAGTTGTGATCTTGAAGCGCCGGTGAAAAGTAGAGAGGACGGGGTTTATAGAAATCCAACATTTTTTATTTTTTATTTTAAACTTCTTTGCTTGTTTATTTTGATGAAACAACCCAGGTAACCAATTATCATTAGCATATGCAGTAAAACAACCCTAAATCCGCATTTCAGATGCTACAGCATTATATTAGCGTTATATCAGCATCTTGAATGCTATCTGTTGTAGAGCTGCATTTAAAATGCTATTTAAATGCTTGTGGGCTTTAAGAAGCATTTCGAATGCAAAATAGCATTAATGAAGCATTATCATAGCATTGCAGTAAAGCAGCCGTATATTGGGCCAAATGTTTCATTTAAGGCGACTTAAATGCTTGATAGGCTGCCGTAAAGACGCTTTGGAACTGCTTATTGGTGTCCTGGGAAGCCTTTTCAACATAAACCAACCGAACGTTAATCAAACCAAATTATAGCACTGTTAAGATAATCAAATACTATTTTCAACTTACGCTACGACTCGCGAGCTTGGTTGTTTCAGAACCCAGCTGACAGAATTCTATCCATATGGATCTTGTAATATCATCACTGAAAAAAAAACGCAAAAGCGTAACCCCGGGTAGATCCTGCTGCCTCGGTCACAGTATTTAACTTTACACATAATGTTGGACAACTTTGAAACGCCTGCAACAGCCTGTGACCAGCTGCAAGAAGCGAAACGAGCAAAACCGAACTGATTTGTGAACGAATATTTTCCGACAGCATGAAGTCATGCGACGGTAACACATAAACATCAGAGACACGTCAAAGAAAAACCACTAATTAACACAACAGTTTTCTTGATAATGTTAGTGTGTTGAATGTTTTCATGTCTAATATCAAGACTTATTCAATACATTATATGTGTAGTATGTGTTTCTCCTTCCCAGGTCAAAACCATATTTGTTAATTGAATTGACATCACACGGTTCTACGAAAATACTCTAAAACCTATTAATGAGTTATCCTACTCGTTCTCTTTTATCTACATGCTAAGCAAAATTAAATGGAGTAGCACAAACAAGGCTGGAGTCATTTAATATCTGAACGCAGTTGTTCACTTCTGGATCTGTGAGGTTTTGGCATCAGTTTGTTTTGAAATTTTTCCTCTCGCGCAGGTTTCTGTTATGATAGAACGATCGTCGTTCAGCCTGTCCAATCATCGGTGGCAACGGGTGACGTTTGTGCTTGACGCGTTATGATCTGGATTGCCAGTTTCGTAAAGTGTATGGTAAATCGGTAGTGTTCAGGAGCCTTCTGACCACTTTCTCTGGTATTCACGTCTCTATTTAGGTCGTCATCCAATCACCCTTCTTCGTGCAAAACACTTTCACTACATTCAGTCCATTTTTTCTCATATTAACACAATTTTATTCATTAAAAACTACACACTTATACCTTTTAAAATTCAACATAATTTCTCCTCCCCTCCAGTCGACCGATCGCTACGATTGATATGCCTCATAGACCGATCTAGTCTAACCTAGATTTAAATTTCAAGGCTTTCAAGGCAAGTTCTATCCACCTTCCCCATAAATAGTGGTGAGTGACCACGACCAACCAGTTCACTATTACTGCCTCTTATACAAACCGATTGGTAGCACAGTGTAGTCGCTAAATCCACATAGAACCTGATTTAGTCGGTTGCATCCGTAAGCTCCTGTAACTCGCAAAAAGGTAGACTTGCGACAACATCTTGCCTCCGGCCAACAATGCACGGTTATCTTCAACATCCAGCAAGGCCTTCTTCGTAGCCGGTCTACGCATGGTACCTTCTTTAGTCCGAACAATAGCCCAACGTACCCTGCCATCCGGTCCTTGACTAGCTTGCTCCACTGTCCATTTGGTTTCTTCCTCGATGATTAGGACCAAGTCACCATTGGATTAGGACCAAGTCACCATTGGTTCTCCTCTAGCTCAGTTGGTAAAGGCGCGGCTACAAAGCAACACCATCCTTAAGATGGCTGGATTCGATTCCCGATTTGGTCTAGGTATTTTTCTTTAAGGAAAATTTCTCGACTTCCTGGGCATCGGGTATGATTGTACTAGCCACACAATCATAATGCGAAAATGGGTACCTGTCATGAAAAGCTATCAAATAATAACTGTGGAAGTACATTTAGAACACTAAGTTGAGAACTAATTGCACAATAAGCTTGAAACGCTATGAAAGAAAGAAGAACTTATGCAGAAATTTGTGTTTCATTTGTATAGAAGCCCACCCCCTCCACTTTCGGAGAGCGGAGGGATCTTCAACCACAGTAGAAACATTTCCTGCCTCCAAAATCTCCACATGCCAAATTTGGTACCATTTACTTTAATAATTCTCGAGTTATGCAGAAACTTCTATTTCTTTTATATGAGAGCCCCCCTCCCCTTCTAGAAAGAGGAGGCGTCTCAAACCACTATAGAAACCATGCTTGCCCACAAAAATCCCATATAGCAAATTTGGTTTCATTTGCTTGATTAGCTCTTGACTTATGCAGAAACTTTTGATTCTTTTGTATAAGAGCCTCACCTTCTTGCAAGGGGAGGATTCTCAAGCCACCATAAAAACATTGTCTGCTTTTAAAAACTCCCACATGGCAAATTTGGTTTCTTGTGCTTTACTAGTTCTCGAATTATGCAAAAAATTAGGTTTCATTTGTATGAAAGAACCTTTTTCCGGGCCCAAAAACCCCTCCATACAACATTTCACGCCAGTCGGTTCATTTGTTTCAAAGGATTTAATACTCAGACAGACAGTCTGATTGGAAAACTTCAATTGGCGTATTCCAAGAAAACTGGCAACCCTGAATTTTTTAATATTGTTTTTTTTTTACCTATACGACTTACGTATTTATTACCTAAAGTACGTTAAGGTGACCTAGTTGGTTTACTATTTCTTTCTACAGCCTCGACAGTTGAAGTAACTAATTTCAACAATTGTAACAACTGTCGACCAGCATTCTGACATTAACTGTTAACACTTTGTTGAAAGGTCCTGGTGCATGTTATTGCTCCATAGAACCAGCAGAAAGAAAATCACCATTTAGGAAAATTTGACATGCAAGGTGTACAATTCGAAAACATTATCCAGTCCAGGCTCTACCCATTTTGCCGTATCAAAATACATAAACTCTCTATATATACATTACCGGTCAAAAGTTTGAGTCTACTTGCTTTATTTTTTAACTGTACCCAATCAAGTCGGCTACTCAGTAGTTTTTGTGAAGCACGTGCGTCTCGCTACCGGCCAGAGTGTAGAATGGTGTCAGAGTGGATTGGGTGCCCTTGAACGATGCTTAGATCAATCATTAACGTGTTCTAACTTATTGCATTCTATCGATGCGTCTTGTGTCTATTCTTCGATCTTTCACAGCCCCCGAAAATCGTGAACAACTTGAACTCCTCGCGCAAAGCACCAGTATCTGTTTCGACGGTACAGCGCCGTCTACGAAGTTATGGCTAGAAAGGATGCGTCGCCGCCAAAAAAACCCAAACTTTGTTCCGTTTGCTCGATTATTTCTCGAGTTCTGCAGAAATTTGTGTATCATTTCTATGGGACCCCAACCCTTTCCCTCCAGTAAGATGGCAGAGGAGTCTCAAACCATCATAAAAACTTTCTACAGCCCCAAAAACCCAAAACAAAATCATAACAGTTGGAATAATTCTCATGTTGGTTGTGAATTTGTATTAGAGTCCCTCTTTTCAAAGAGGGGAGGGGTCTACCGTAGAAACATTTTTTGCCTTCAAAAACTACCACATGCCAAATTTTGTTCCGTTTGCTTTATTAGTTCTCGAGTTATTCAAAAATGTTAGTTTTTTTTGTAACGTTTGCATTAAAATAAATGGCCTTTTTTTTCGGATGGTGATAAAAAAAAGCTAAGACAGATAATTGCTTTTGATAAACTTCCCATGGACGGTAGTTATCAAAGCTTATTTGCGAACAAAAATTCTATGCCCTTGCGAGCGGCCTTAAGCGGCAGTTAACCGGAACATTCGCCATGGCGGACGAAAACATGCGTTTAGGCATGTTTTCGAGTTCTTTCTTCGTTTTGTTTATATTGATAAACCTCCTAAGTTTTCACGACAGAGTTGTTGAAGAAGATCTTACGCTGCAGGTTGGCCAAGAAATTCACGATGGGACGCAGCTGGGGAACGTTGGGCGGGTTCGTCGACTTGGGTACCACATCGGTATTCAGCCGCTCCATCTCCTCCAACGATCGCTTCGAGTAGTGGGCCGACGCCAAATCCGGCCAGAACACCGCGTCTTCGCCCTTATGGTATTTCGTGATGAACGATGCAACTTCCGGCAGGCATTTCGTACTATAAATTTCCCCGTTCACGGCCAGTCCGGAGAGTAAGAAGAGCGGTTTTGGCATCCCCTTCTCGCTGATTGTCAGCCACAGCAGCACCTTCTTGAGGAACTTGGTGTGTGAAATGAACTTTATCTCGAAGCTCACTTTCTTCGTGGAGAATGTAAAATACGAAGTGCCCTGCCAGTCGTTGCCATTCAGGGTGAGATAGGTCTCGTCGTCCATCACCTCCGCCAATTCGCGATACGCCGGGAAATCGAGTTGACCATCTTATTCAGCCGCTGCCGCTGCGTCATTGCCTGCAGCTTCGATACCAGTGTACGTGATTTTTGCTTCCTGACATGTTCGGCAGGTACTTTTTCACTGTTTGGCCGGTTGAACCGAGCTCCCGGCCAAGTGCACGCAGCGATATAGCCATTTTTTGCTCGGTTTTCTTCTTCAACATGCTTTGGAGCTGAGGGTCGTCGGCCGTCAGGAACCGAGCTTTCTTTCGATGTTCTGATTGTTGTAGATGCCAGAACGGGCGTATCCGGCGTCCACAAAGTACCGCACGATGTTCGTTTTCGACGTGGCGGGTTGCCGTTCTTTGAACTCGCACACTTCTGAACGGAGTTGTTTCACTGTTTTTGCCATCACCGTTAGAGTTGGACTGATAGAGCTGTCAAATTTTGTCTGCTGACTCATGGGTTACTATGATTGATGCTGCATTTATAGTTATGTCAGTGCGGGTGAAGGTAAACCCATGAAAAATCGGCGATGGATGAGGTAGGCATTAATTGAATCAACTTCATACATGGACTGAATTTGCAGTTGTGGGAGTCCGGAGCCATCAGCTTGTGGGTTAATGTTCGGTTTTGAGTACAACTTTGTCCGTGCCTTACGAAAGAAAAAGTGGAACTCATTTTATTGCAGCCCCTAAAATGTGGAGGCCACATATTTCAGTTATCCTATAAGGATTCTTCAACGCACCATCTTTAATGCATTCAATGACAAACATCGACAAATATTTTTTCATAAATTCAATGGTGGTTTAGGTTAAATCATAGAACATTTTGCTTAAAAGCAAACGCTTTTATCATAAAACGCAGCACGAGGCAAAATTTAAAAGAAGGTACAAATGAAAAACAGAACAAAATTATTTTGCAGCTGTGGAATTAGCTACTGAAGTATTAATCATGGAATGGAACTAAATTGAATAAAAAAAAGAAGACAATTTGAACAATTTGCTACCCGTTTTTGATGACCCGGAAAGGGAAAACCATATTTACAACCTTATCATGTGCAAATTTGTATGGGAGCAAAAGGGGGTCATTTTTAAGTAAAAAATTGAACTACTTCTCCTAATGGCACCTAATGAACATTTTGAGGCAAATAATTTTTTGGTATTTATGATCGAATGGTGTATTTGTGAATTCATTCTGTTCAGTCGAACGAGAGTTTTTATTATTAGCAAAAACCTTGCACTTCTGCGTAACGCCCTCATTTTTCAAAATTTTGAAATTACACCCGGGATAGAAAAGAGCAACGTAGTCCTACGTTAACAACCGAGGCGATTTATTTTACATAATAACAAGATGCTGTCAAAAACTGAGAGCACTTCCACCGCTAAAACGAAGTGCTCCACTTCTAAATAATCTAGTTTTTCTTACGAAGGCGAATACATCTTTTCTTAATGAACCTTCGAAATATAGTGTTGACTTCTTTGGACATTTGGAAAAGAGATGATTCTCTCGAGATTCGTTTTCTGCTCAGCCAATTTCGGCACTGGATTTCGATTCAGGAAGCACTCAGAACATGACTGGCATGCATCCATCTTCACCTTTATCTAAACCTGTCCTGTTCACGATAGTGCCTTGGTTGCGCTTTTTCCCTCTTTTGGGAATTACCCATCCGATTCGGTAATTGCTGCTCACGTTCTTTTGTCACGTTGTCGTTCTTCGACTATGGAGTTCCTCGAGTTTAATCCCCCCTCCTCTCGGTATCATCTCACGCACCACCATGATGGATGTGTATGAGGCCAAATCGTGACAGAAATGTGTATGTCTCCAGCGGTGTGACCTAAGGGAAATCTTACTGTTTCCTGGAATCGGAAGATCTTGTCTTTTTGATCGGTCCATTAACTAACTTCGGAGGCTTTGGATTGTCGGTGATCTGCGTAGAGGACCGAATCCAACCGAGTTAAAAAGTGATTTCATGCGACTCCTGGGAAATTCAGCCGACAATTGCAGTCTTTTCTTTTGATTACGAGGAACAATTCAATGCTCTTTCTCTCTCACATAAGTTGCTCTCGCCGCCCCTCGGGAGGAAAAGCTCTGAAGAAAAGTTTTCAAATTAGTCCTTATCGTGGAGAAACGTCGCATGAACACGAAACGACGCAGTTCATGGCCTCTCACCTCGGCTCGGCTCGCTGCGGGTGGGAGCTTAGTCATATGTTTGCCCGGGTGGGGATGTATGGAATCGAGAACGTATGGAGTGACACACAACGGGGAAGATTTTCTTGTTCTTTTGAAAGTCTGAACCCGGTCCAAACCACCCGATGGCAAAGGTGGTGGAAGGCCGGGGGAGGGGTTGTTTCGTGGTTTGTATTTATGTTTTTCCCCAATGCGAAGGTTTTTCTTTAAGTTTTTTTTTTTTGTGGGGACATGTTTCAATTCCAGCTCGGTCGCTTCGGAAAGAAAAGAAAACAAGTGGAAAGCTCTGGAAGCGATTCGCACGTTACCTTAATGAAGTACACGCATGATGACATCGACTTGAATTGAAAAACTTGTTTTCGAATCACAAAGTGAGCCATGATTTTCTGAATTTCTTTCTTTACATTCAAAATGTCTAATGATGAGAAATCTACCCAATTTTAAGTCGATTTCATCCTCCGTGCAGGAAGCTGGAAGGGAGCAAATATTCAAAAGGAAGATATTCGTGCCAATTTGTCAGCTTGAGTACATGTTTAAACAGGAATGAGGAGAATTAAATTGATATTGATATGTTTTGCCCGGGTGTGAGGATTTATGGTGGGATTATTTACACACACATATGTTGATGGGGTATTATTGCGAGACAAGGAAAGTTCAACGAGACCCTGAATAAATTATCCTAGCTAATGTAATAATTCCGCTCGGTGATGGAAGGGAGGAAATCTTACTTGGTTATGGTACGTCTTGATATTTTGATTTGTAGATGTTAGTTTGAAATTCTTCATGGCAATCCATCCTTCTCTAATAAATGACACCAATTGTTTCTAAATTAACGTGGTTTCTTTATGCCTGATTTTTTTTAGCAATTTTGAAGGAAAGAAGACAAATACTGCATTGGGAAGTAATTTGTGAATCCTATTTGAAAGACATTTCAGTTCAAATTTCTTCATTCCGAAGCATCTTAATGAAGTACAAATTTGTGCATATAAGCAATGCAGTATATCTTTGCCAAATAAAGCTCTAGAGAGTTACCGTCTTGGGAAAATTTGTTTGAAATATAAAATGGAATATAAAATGTAAAATTACTACATTTTACATTATCATATTAGTTCCAGATTTTATCGCAGCGATGGCGCTGCAGTCTATATTTGTCAAATTAAGCTCTTAAGAATAGCCGTCTTAGGTAAAGTAATTGCAAATGTAAAATGTAGTCACTTGAGATTATAGGATTAGTTCCAAATTGCGCCGCAAGGTGGTGCTACAATCTATCTTGGCTAAATGAGGCTCTAGAGAGTTGCCATCTTGAGCAAAATTGTTGAGAATGTAAAATGAAGACATTTAAAATAATCACATTAGTGCCAGATCGTACCGCAGAGATGGCGCTGCAGTCTATTTTTGCCAAATGAAGCTCTAGAGAGTTGCCGTCTGCGGCAAAGTTTCTCGGTACGCAATTTTTCGTCTTATGACATTATAATATTAATTCCAGATCTTGCCATTAAAATAGCGCTGCAGTCTGTATCGTTTTTTTAGTTTTTGATCTTTCGATCTTTAGCTTTAGAGAACTTCCGCCTCCGGGATGTTTTTTTAGTTTTCAGTTTTTTTTTGCCATTTTTTGCCTTTTTCCAGTTCCAGTACAGAGAACACAAATGACTGCATTTTGTATAGGGCCTGTGCTTAAACCACGTAGACCTATTTTTGAAAATCTCCAACCCCTTCCCCCTCGTTGACTTTTAAAGTTTTTTAATTTTTGTGTGGAGCGTAGACTTTAGAAACGCCCCCCCCCCTTCTCCCCCCAAATAAGTCTACGTGGCTTATGAATAGTCCCACACTGAACAACTTTGCCGAAGACGGATACCCTCAAGGGCTTTATTTGGCATAGATAATCTAAAGCACCATCTCTGCGGTGAACTCTGAGAACATGATAATGACAGAAGTCGACATATTACATACTGAAAAAAATCAAGACTCTCACATGCTTCAATTTACAATTAAAAACTACAGCTCCATCTCTGTTGAAAGATCTGGAACTAGTATGACAACGACAGATCTCGAAATGCGAAACTTTGCCCAAGATGGCAAATCTCTAGAGTTTCATTTGTCAAAGATAGACTGCAGTGCCATCTGTGCTGAGAGATCTGGAAATAATATGATTTTGTCGAAAGACGACAAATGTCACAATGAGAAACTTCGCCTATGATGGCAACTCTCTGGAGCTTCATTTGGCAAAGACAGACTGATTGGGAAACTAGGAGAATTCAAAACTAACACTTCATTTGATCACTTCTTAAAAATAAATAAATAAAACATTGAAACACTTTTTTCAAATATTCGCTAGTAAATGCGAGTTAAAAAAAAAAGTGTTTCAATGTTCTAATTTTTATTTTTGAAAAGTGATCAAATGAAGTCTTAATTTTAAATTCTTCTAGTTTCCCAATCACATCGTTCTGATTGGGAAACTAGGAGAATTTAAAATTTAACACTTCATATGAACACTTTTTAAAAAAATAAAAAATAAACCTTGAAACACTTTTTTTTAATTTTCGCTAGTTATCGCGAGCAAATTCCATTTAATTCCACTATGAGCTTATCTTTTGACAGATAGGCCTATTTCGTCTGCTACTTACAGACTTCTTCAGTGTCGAGTGCTCGATTTGCTCTACTAATACGCTCAAAAAAGTTTTTTTTAAATAGTGTTTTTAAAAAAAAAGTGAACGTGAAAGACAGACTGCAGCGCCGTTTCTGCGGCAAGATCTAGAACTAATATGATAATCTCACAAGACGACATATAACATACTGAAAAACTTTTTCCAAGACGGGCACTTTCTAGCGCACCATTTGGAAAAGATAGACTGCAAAAAATGACAAAATAAGAATTTTTGCTGAAGACGGCAACACTCTAGCGCTTCATTTGACAAAGATAGACTGCATTGCCATTTCTGCAGCAAGATCTGGAACTAATATGAAAATGATTCTCACAAGACGACAAATGATATACACCCTACAACAAGTCTGGAATGAATCCTAGAGGGTTTGAGCTGTTTAGTGGAATACCTGTAACTAGAAATTAGAAGAAGAATTAGCATCTTCCATTTAGTTCCAACTGCCTTTGCTTATCTTCAACAGATACGCGTATTTCGTCTACAATGTGCAGACTTCTTCAGTGTCTCGTACTAATAACTCGACTTAAAGAAAACCTTCGCCACCTGCCGTATATATACTATTTTCTAAATACAAAGTGTTTACCTATCATTATGTTGTTTATACCTATCTTATTATAAACATCCTCAATCTGTACAGTACCCCAAGCCATACCAAACTATCCTAATTCGTTGTGGCTACTTGATTGTGACTTATTTAGGTCACATAAAACTCAAGATGATGCCCACTACTAGTCTTCCGTGCTATAATTCTCCTAGTCTACGCTTCCCTTATTACAGTATCTTCACTAATAAAGATCTTTCCATGAAACAGGCTATTCATGGAGTTCCAGATCAACTTCGACCTCTTTTAATTTCCAATATTTTTATTGAAAAGTAAGTAGTAGTGCAATAGAAGAATTTAGACTGATGGGTCGCACATTGATGGATCCACTGGTTTCGGTGTTTATAATGAATACTCATCTGCCTTCCGAAAACTTCAGAAACCTTGTTCCGTATATATTGCTGAGCTGGCAGCAATCAATTTCGCATGGAGGATAGTTTCCGATGGTCGAAAGATCTTTTAGGATTACCTTTGTATGGGTCCCCTCACATTGCTCAATTCAAGACTCTAGCAAAGGTGGGCGCACAAGAAGGCGAGATTTTTGAAAGAAGAATTTCACATGATGAATTTTTCCCATTAGTAGGGTAGGTAACGACTTAAGCACCCCGCGACCCTTTTTTCCGGCTGGGTACATTTTCCACTGCGACCAGTTTTTTGATCTATTGTGGTGAGCCCCTATTTTATTTTATTTACGTTACATCTCAGGGTGTCATATCACTATTGGATTGAGTGATTTCCACTTGCTGACTATAGGCATTGTCCCAGTAAGGTATTATAGAACGAATAAAGTTTATAGCCTTATTGGGAGAGTTCAACCATACATCTGAGGGTTGTATTAAACCTTTATCAAAAAAAATTCTCCTTTTATGAAACAGTGCTTCACAGTGGCATAATAGGTGTTCTGAGTTTTCACTATCTAGGTTTCAGAAGCGACATATGTCATCTTCCATTTTTCCTAGCTGTTTTAAATAATACTTACTTGGGCAGTGGCCCGTTATTAGGCCGCTGTAAGTACATAAATCTTTTTTGGTTAAACTTAAAAGTCGTTGAGTTATTTTTTTATTGGATGTAATAAATCTTTTAGATTGTCGAGCGGTTGTATTTTTTTCCAGACGTCCTCTATCATTGTTTTTTTTTCAGTTCTTTAATTCCATTTTGAGGGTACACTCTGAGACCCCACAAAATGGTTCAGGCCCTAGGAATGGTTTCGATGAACCACATCTTGCTAATAAATCTGCTTTTTCGTTACCTTCGACTCCACAGTGCCCGGGTACCCAAAATAGATTCACTGTACTATTTTTAGCCACCCGCTGTAGCAATTGGATACATTCCCATACCAATTTTGAAGTATAGGTAACTGATTTTACTGCTTTTAAGGCAGCTTGACTGTCAGAAAAAATACATATATTTGTACGTCTATAATTACGCTGTAAGCAAATCGTAGCATATTCAATAATTGCCTGTATTTCAGCTTGAAAGACAGTTGGCCATTTACTCATAGATATTGATATACTAACTCCAGGGCCCGTTACCCCTGCCCCAACCCTGTTGTTTAATTTGGAACCATCAGTGAAAAAAATCACCGAACCTGGTTCAATATTAGGTCCTCCGGATTCCCATTCAATGCGGTTTGGCTCGGTCACATTAAATAGTCGTTCAAAATTATATTGCATATTCATCCAATCTCCATGAGTTAATAATGGATTAATTTTAAATTCCTTAAGAATACTGAGATGACCACTAAGGTCTCCGACAAAAAACTGTTTTGTTCTTTTTAACCGTAGTGCGTTTTTCTCAGCTTCCAATTGCACAAATAGAGGTAAGGGAAGAAGATATAAAGCTGTATCAAGTGCTTTAGAAGGCGTATTACGAATTGCTCCTGAGATAGAGATTGTAGCTAGTCTTTGCAGCTTTTCCATTTTTTTCTGAGCATGCTTAACTTTAGTTTTTGGCCACCAAACTAATGATGCATATGTTATTCTGGGTCTTATTATAGCCGTATAGATCCAATGAATCATTTTAGGTTTCAGTCCCCATTTTTTCCCAAATGTTTTCTTACTTAGCCATAAGGCAGTTGTAGCCTTGCTTATAATTTGATCTAAATGTAAGTTCCAATTAAGTTTGCTATCAAGAATTACCCCCAGATATTTGACCTTTTGAGAGAGGACTATTTGAGTTCTTTCCAAGTGCAGATCTGGGATAGTATATTTCCTTCTATGTGTAAATGGAATAATAGTAGTCTTGTGAGGGTTTATGGACAATCCCTCATCTTTACACCACGCTATAGTCAAATTGAGAGCATATTGTAATCTATCTCTGATAACATGTTCATATTTCCCACGAACTATAATTACTATGTCATCGGCAAAACCAATTAGTTCAAATCCTTGCGTTTCGAGATGTGATAGTAGTTCATCAACTACCAGTGACCACAACAGAGGTGAGAGAACCCCTCCTTGTGGGCAACCCTTCACAGTCCTTACCGTGACCGTTGACCTTCCATGATTTGTCTTTTTTGCAACATTTCAAAAATTCAATAAACATTAGTTTTATCGAAATTACGCTTTATCATAACATATCTCATGGAGTTATGGGATGCATTATCAAATGCTCCTTCAATATCAAGAAATGCTGCTAATAACATCTCTTTGCTTTCAAATGTCTTTTCAATTTTTTTTACGAGTGTATGAAGTGCTGCTGTTGTTGATTTTCCTTGTTGGTATGCAAACTGGTATTTATTTAGTGGAATCGAATCAAAGTATTTTGATTTAATATAGTCATCAATCAGTTTCTCCATCAATTTCAACATAAATGACGAAAGGCTAATAGGTCTAAAAGATTTTGGACTCTTTTTATCTTTTTTGTTAGCTTCAGGAATAAATACAACACGAATTTGCCGCCAAATTTTTGGAATATGATTTAGCAGCAAACTAGTTTTAAACATTTCAGTTAAATAGGGAATTAGTATTCCTTTACTTTGTTGAATCATCACAGGATGAATTGCATCATTGCCTGGTGATTTAAATGGTTCAAAAGAATGTAATGTCCATTCAACTCTAGGTTGAGTAAAACTACGACTTGCTAGATCATGCGTGTCTTCCCTGGTCGGTTGCCCAGTTATTATTGCAATATCATTGAGTTCCCTGGAAACTCCTTAGCTAGTACGTTCTAACCCAGTATGTAAACTCAAGGAAGTCGTCTTTTCACTCAAAACCGAGATCCTGGAAAGTGTACTTGCATCATCAAATTTAAAGTTTCTGATGCATCAGCCGTAAAGGTTCCGTTATCCTTTTTGAGAGTAACTAAATCATTAGAGTGTTCATTCGATAAAACCTTTTGCAATCTAGCAACTACTGGAGTAGTTTCAATGTTTTCACATGTGTGCCTCCAGTTTTTACGTTTAGATCTTCTTATCTCTTCATTATACAAAGTAAGAGCTTTTCTATATTCGTTCCACTGCAAAGTTCGCTTCGCTTGATTAAACTTTTTTCGAGGCCTGTTTCCTTAGATTTTCTAGTCTGGTATTCCACCAAGGTACATTCCTATCCGTTACTCGCATCTTGACTGGACAGCTATTATTGAAAGCTTGAATTATTCTGTTTGTTACTTGTATAGAAGTAGTTTCGAGTTCCTTATGTGTGTTAATACTTTTTTTCCGGGAAGCTACCACCTGCAGCTAGTTTTGAATAGTAGAGATCCCAGTTGGTTTTCCTGAGGTCTCTGAAAGTTTCTTTGATAATGTCGTTCACTTTATATTCAAATAATATATGTTTGTGGTCTGATAGAGATATTGCATCAGAAACATGCCAATTATGTATTTTTTACGAGAGTGTGTTGCTACAGAGTGTTAAATCTAGCACTTCTTGTCTTATGAAGTTCATGAAAGTAAAATTAGTTCCTTCATTACAAATATCTATGCTATTATTTGTTACATATTCTAGTAAACACTCACCTCTTATGTTGATATCTGTGCTGTTCCATATTGTATGATGTGCGTTTGCATCACACCCGATAATAAATGCTTTATTTTGCGATTTACAGAACGCTACGAATGCGCAAACATCAGGGGGAGGTACCTCTTCTACGTCGCCAGGAAAATATGCAGATGCTACGTAAATTTCTGTTTTTCCACGGGTAGTAGGAATTTCAATAATTGCCGCTACAATGTCCCGTTTAACAAACTCTGTAATGGGTAGCATTTTAACATTTTCATTTACAAGAATAGCAGATCTTGGAGTCTGTTGTGTTTCATCAAAGATCAACTTACATGATTTAGTATCAATGCCTAATATTTTTCCAGGATTTGACCATGGCTCCTGGATAAAGGAAATATCCAGCTTATTTTGGATAAATCTCTTGCAAAGTACAGCACTTTGCATGATGGAGATTTATTTGGATGAATTTAATGCTGTTTTGGCTAATGCTGTTTTGGCTATGTAATGATTAGGAAATTATTATTTGGGTTCATCTTTTCGTTCCCCAGCAACAGCTTTGCGGTCAATTTTTGGTTGATTTTTGGCTGTTGGAATGCTAATTTTCCTGTATTCAGGATTTCAAACAGTCCGGCTTTTACTTTGGACCAAGGTCAGTCCTGGGACATTCTGACTAGTGGTGCTTGAACCCACTTTATCGTCTCCAGTTTTATCACCAACTATTTTTGTATAAAATTTACATGTCAGGTATCTTCGGCATTTTGATAGTTGGCAACTTACACTACATAAATCTTAATCAGATTTGGTTTAACGACATAATATCAAGATCCTTTGCTCCTCTGTCAGATGACGAGTCTGACTTTGATTCGGTTGAAGAGGGAACATCGTTCACCTTTCCGGAAGGTGCTTCAAGGAAGCGGAGACGCGTCCGCCCACGGAAAGTTGCTGAAAAGAAGCCCGAGACCAGCTTGCCCAATTCAAGGAAAGGTGGAAAAAAGGAAAATCCTAATCCACCTGGTTTTCGTAGTACTAACTACACCCAGGACTTTCCATCTCTCCCGGGGACATCCAAAACCCCTGAAGCCCCAATTTTAAGAACAGAAGCCCCCTCCTCTAGTGGGCTGTTCTCATTTGATGACATTGCCGAAGGTATCTTTAAGTACCTCGAAATTTCTGACCCTCTCAAAAGCATTGTTATGGCAATGCTTCCCACTGTGAAAACTTTTTTGCAGAAATTAACATTAAAGTGGCCCATCCTTGCAGCTATCATTTCCTTCGATGGATAATTTTCCAAATGAGGTCGGGGATTTGATCACTGTTCTACAGTGGAAATGTCGAAGTTTGATTCCTAAATTGGAATCATTCAAATTTTAGCTCACACTACCGGTTGTGATGCATTCGCTCTTTGTGAAACATGGCTCTCTTCGAAATCAATCTTCCGATTCATGATTTCAATATTATTCGTCTTGATCGTGAGGATTCGCGTGGAGGAGTACTTTTGGGGATCAAAAAGTGCTACTCCTTCTATAGAGTGAATTTTCCTGCAATTCCAGGTATTGAAGTTGTCGCATGTCAGGCTGTTATTAAAAATAAAAGCCTTTGCATTGCTTCCGTTTATATTCCTCCAAGAGCCTCCATTAACCGAAAACAACTCTCAGATATTTGTTCGGTTCTTCCTGCTCCGCGGTTGGTCATGGGAGATTTTAACTCTCACGGTACAGGCTGGGGAGAACTGTACGATGACAACCGGTCTTCCCTGATATATGACCTCTGTGACAACTTCAATATGACAGTTCTTAACAATGGAGAAGTAACACGTTTGGCTGGTACATCCTCAGTTGGCAGTAGATTAGACCTCACACTTTGCTCGAATTCTTTATCGTTGGATTGCACATGGAATGTGATTCAAGATCCCCACGGTAGTGATCATTTGCCCATAAAAATTTCGGTTGCCACCGGGTTCAATCCGTCGAAATCTGTCAACGTCACGTATGATCTTACCCGTCACATCGATTGGACAAAGTTTAGGACAGCAGTAGATGAAGCCGTAACGACGGTAGAAAGGCTTTCACCGCTGGAAGAATATAACTTCCTCTCCAACCTGATCTTAGACAGCGCGCTTCAAGCTCAAACTCGACCAGTTCCAGGAACGTCATTTCGCAGGAAACCTCCTTCTCCATGGTGGGATCAGCAATGCACCGAGGTTTACCGTAAAAAGTCCGACGCGTTTAAAGTTTTCCGTAAACGTGGAACACCTGAGCACTTCGAGTATACACGGCTCTCGAACGCGAACTTAAGAGCCTCATCAAGGCCAAGAAACGCGGTTACTGGCGAACATTCGTGAACGGGCTATCGCGCGAAACGTCCATGAGTACTCTTTGGAACACGGCGCGAAGGTTGCGTAACCGAACTACGAACAACGAGAGCGAAAGTACTCGGACCAATGGATCCCTCAAATTCGCTCGAAAAGTTTGTCCAGATTCTGTGCCGGCACGGATGATTCCTCGCGAAAACACGAATTCGATAGATGAGATTAGCCAACCCTTTTCAATGGTAGAGTTCTCTCTCGCACTCCTTTCGTGTGGCAATACGGCTCCAGGGGCTGATAGGATCAAGTTCAACTTGCTAAGAACCTCCCAGACGTCGCGAAGAGGCGCATGTTGCACTTGTTTAATCAGTTTCTAGAACTCAACATTGTACCGGATGATTGGAGATGGGTGAGAGTTATTGCCATTCAAAAACCTGGTAAACCGCGTCCGACCACAACTCCTATCGACCCATCGCGATGTTATCCTGTATTCGAAAGTTGTTGGAGAAAATGATCCTTTTCCGTCTGGACAAATGGGTTGAGACGAACAACCTGCTTTCAGATACTCAATATGGTTTCCGTAGGGGTAAGGGAACGAACGACTGTCTCGCGTTGCTTTCCACAGATATTCAGTTAGCTTTTGCTAAAAAGAGCAAATGGCTTCTGTATTCTTGGACATAAAGGGGCTTTTGATTCAGTATCTGTTGAAGTTCTTTCAGATAAACTCCACGCTTGTGGCTTTTCACCATTAATGAATAATTTTTGTACAATTTGCTGTCAGAGAAACATATGAGCTTCTCTCATGGAACCTCTACAGCTTCACGATTTAGCTACATGGGTCTCCCCAGGGATCATGTTTAAGCCCCCTTTTATATAATTTTTATGTCAAAGACATTGACGGTTGTCTATGGTGACAACTGTACGTTGAGACAACTTGCAGATGACGGCGTAGTGTCTGTCACGGGACCCAATGGGGTCGATCTGCAAGGACCCTTACAGGATACCTTAGACAATTTGTCTACTTGGGCTCTAGAGCTGGGTATCGAATTCTCTACGGAGAAAACTGAGTTGGTAGTTTTTCAAGGAAGCATAACCCAGCACAACCAAAGCTTCAAATTTGGGGTAAGCCGATAACTCACTCTATGTCCTTTAAATATCTTGGGGTCTGGTTCGATTCAAAGTGCACCTGGAGATCCCATATTGAGTATGTGAAGCGAAAGTGCCAGCCAAGGATCAACTTTCTCTGCACAATTACCGGGACCTGGTGGGGAGCTCATCCACAAGATCTTCTAACGTTGTACCGGACAACGGTTTTGTCGGTTATGGAATATGGTAGTTTTTGTTTTCAGTCAGCGGCTCGGTCTCACTTCATTAAACTGGAACGTATTCAGTATCGGTGTCTTCGTATCGCGTTAGGTTGCATGCACTCGACTCACACCATGAGTCTTGAAGTGCTGGCTGGCATGTTGCCACTCTCGGATCGGTTTTCAGAATTATCTCTCCGGCTCCTCACCAGGTGTGAAGTTATGAACCCCCAGGTGATCGAAAATTTTGAGAAGCTTCTTGAGTTGAATCCTCAAACGCGCTTCATGACTTTGTACCATTTGTACATAACACAGGATGTCAGCCCTTCGCCGAACATTTCCAACCGTGTTTGCTTCTCCGATTTCGACAATTCGGTTCATTTTGATTTATCCATGAAGCAGGAGCTTCGTGGAATCCCGAAACATCATCGTCCTATGATTGCTCCTGTGATATTTGCTGCAAAGTTTGGCCAAGTTGATTCCACTAAATCGTTTTCACTGACGGATCATTGATAGAAGAGTCAGCAGGCTTTGGAATATTTAATGAAATTTATAGCGCCAACCGTAAACTTCAAGCTCCTTGTTCCGTGTATGTCGCTGAATTAGCGGCAATACATTTTACGCTAGAAATTGTTGCCTCATTACCACCGGATCAGTACTTCATTTTCACGGATAGTCTCAGTTCTATAGAGGCTATTCGCTCATTGAAGCCGGTAAAGCACTCCTCGTATTTTCTCATGAAAATACAGGAGCTTCTAAGTGCTTTATCTTCGCGTTATTTTATCATCACCTTTGTATGGGTCCCATCTCATTGTTCAATTCCGGGCAATGAGAAAGCGGACTCGCTTGCAAAGGTGGGCGCTATGGAAGGCGATATTTATGAGTCGACAAATCGCCTTCAACGAATTTTTACTATTTTTCGTCAACAGTCACTCGTCAGCTGGCAGTATAAATGGAGTAAAGGAGATTTGGGGCGATGGCAACATTCTATCATCCCAAGGTGTCGAAGAAATCGTGGTTTAGCGGAATGGATGTGGGTCGAGACTTCATTCGTGTCATGTCTCGCCTCATGTCCAATCATTATTCTTTGAACGCTCATTTATACCGGGTTGGGCTGAGCGACAGCAATCTCTGTGAGTGTGGACAAGGCTATCAGGACGCAGATCACGTTATTTGGTCTTGTGCTGAGCATTCTGGAGTCAGATCTGAGCTTTATGATTCCCTTCGGGCTCGAGGTAGACAACCCAATGTGCCAATTCGAGATATTTTGGCTGTACGTGATTTGGAGTACATGAAACTCATTTATGTGTTTTTGACTAACATTAGTCTTAGATTGTAGTTAGTTTAACCTGTATGTTTATTTTAGGTTTTTTTTTATTCTGTGTATGTGTATGTGTTTTTTTTTCTTTTTCAAAACATGTTCAAGTCAAAAGAAAACCATAAATTGTATAGTTATAAATGTTTCAATAATTTAGAATTTAAATTTAATGTGTTAGGTAAACCATACTTTAAATTCCCACCCTCTTTCCCATCCGTAATTTGTAATTCCTATTAACCTCGAGACGGCCGCGAGTAATCGGTTTTATCCCCCTAACTTTAGTTTTAAGACAAATGATGTATAAAAACATGAAAATTTGGCTCTGTAAAGTTTATTCGATTGAGCCTGTACAAATAAATGATAATTATAAAAAAAAAAAAAAAATAATATCAAGATGTTAAGGATCTGGAAATGTAAGTTTGAGATTCTTCATACTAATTCCCATACAAACTTTGAATAGCGTGTGCAAAGCCAAATGTGTTAAAATTTTGTGGGGACTATCAGGACCCAAATTGGCGTCGATTAGGCTTAGGGGAGTAAACATTTCAAATTTTGCATCAGCCTAGTGACTATTCATACACCACGTCTTTGTAATCCGCTAGTACTCATCATCACTGTATCCTTCGCTATCTTCCGAATAACTGCCTTCGAGTTCTGAAACGTCACTGTCCTCGTATTGCTGAATCGTGCTTTCCGAATTATTCACGGTATACTTTGCCATTCTACGAGAGAATTCATCATCCTCTGTTTTTCGGTGCTGTAATTTATATTCCAAATGAGACATCTTAGGGTACGACCACGTAAAAGTCAGTCTCATCAGATCCGTCAAATTATCTTCTGGAGACGTTTTACGAGCAAGATGAGTACGAGCGAATTTATGCCGCTTATGACACCTCTCCCCTGCCTGCTCGTCAACGAAGTTCGTGGTATAGGGCTGAAAACCAGAATGTGAATTTTAATTAATATTTAGTTTCCTATTTCATTAGTCTTGACGCAAAAAATGGGCTTACACACCAGTCTGTTTATAAACTCTGGCAGGTGGATGTTTTTATGCACAAAAGGCGGTAAACGTTTAACAAAAGGAAACTTAATGGCGGTTTACCTCTCTATTTCTAAATAAAGTTGGTTTATCTTCTGAGCGTCGAGTTTACTTGAGGAAAGGGCCTAACTACTTGTCAGCCGAATATTTTCGACAAGAGCTTGGCTAATCCCAGGAATCTCCGAAAACATCTCCGGATCAGCTAAAAGACGACGAGCCATATTCCCGTTGTTGCAACTTTCGCTTCCTCCAATCTTGGGTCTATTGATACTCATCTTGAAATGATCCTCCAAGCGATCCGCCATTTCTCGAGCCTTTTCTTTAACGATTGGATTGGCTTGTGCCGGATGTCCTTCAACCTGCTTCTGGGCTGACACTCGGATGAACCATTGCACAACATTCAATCTAGAGAGGAAATAAGACGGGCCCACACGTGGATCAGCTCTTGGTGCACAAACGGGACAAGCATGCGTATCTTTGTTATTGACGATAGCGTTTGCCGTTTTCCCGTCAACCATCGCAAACATTCCGGATACATTGGCGGAACTAGACAATTAGTCTGGCGGGGGCCTGGAGGGGGCCTGCGCGAAGGATTTTATTATCGTTTATACGAATATTAAAAAGAGCGAAAAAAGTAGCGTAATTGTTGAGGACAGGTTATTTTAATTGATTAATCAAGACAGGTTTTATAGAATAATTAGGTCTATTCTGCGCCTCGGTGAGTGGAGATGCCTTAAGAGATTCGAGTGGGGTGAATATATACCTCATATTATTCCGTCTGGATAAAATGGAGAATGGACTCACACGAGGTTACTGTAGTCACCTTACTCAATTCTCTTGAGGCGTCTCAACTCATCTGAGGCAGAGAATAGTATAGAGTCATGTTTCAGGTAAAAATCTGAAAAACTTCAAAGAACAGTATTGAGTCAATGAACATTTTAAATTTATATCAAAATATAGATTAGTTTGGATAACGCGTTTAAAATCTTCAAAATTCTATCGGTTGATACTGATTCCTTCACAACTCCGTTCCAAATACTTGAATTAGCCAGATTTGAAAATCGGTTCTGCGTCATGTTTTTATGCGTTTCATGGCTAAGAAATTAGGTGAAAAGTTAAGAAGAAAAATTGAGCGTTTTGATATGCAGCTATTAACTTAAATTGGCTCCTTGCAGAAATGTTTGAATATACCTGGTGCATGGTGTCCTTTATAAACCGTGGTTAGGGGTTTCAATATAATTTTTAAATACCTATTGTTATTAATGATTTTATGTAGCGTCCCGTAAAAACTCAAGGTTTGTTAGGAACAGCTTTAGCTGTAATAAAGTTTTATTAGTAACACAGAAAAAAATAAATAATTTTAACAAGCGCGTCAAATGTCCGCTCGTTTAATTCCAAGCCAAAGGAGGCGTAAACAACGCAATTGGTTGTAGTCCTTGATGCGCCATACTACAATGTTTGCAATCTTTCATACAACAGGCTAGATTCAGGCGTTATCTGGCTTAAATTTACATAAAATATCCCATTATTTTCTGCCAAATCAAGGATTCCCTTTTTGTGCATTAGAAACGCAGAAAAGTCAATGTTTCTTGTTATCTGTGAATATTACCAATGATATTTATAAATTTTGGCTCTCAATTTTTCTGTTTTCTCCACAAATCCTTTAGATGTTAATTTGAAATTGTAATTTCAGTAGCTATATCTAATAACAAATTCAAGAACAGTTTTAAGCTTTAATTAATTAGATGATTTAACGATTTACTTGAAGTATATCAATTTTAATGAATTACACAGATTCAATAAGTTTTAACTAGCTATCTAGCCGCTAACCGTTTTTTTAACGGAATTTTGTAAATCAATTGTTACATAAAGTTAAAATGCAATCACGTCTTAACTTAGCAATTTTATTTCTCCCTTAAAACTGACTCTATTACTGAATAAAAAAACAGTAATTTAAAAAATCAGAGATTTTTGTCAGTTTCCACAATGTGGATATTTTTCAACCATTCAGTGGAATTAGATTTAAGTTTCTTATTAAATAATTTTTTGAATGTTCTGTGTGCAACTCATCAACCAAGGTTGTTTTAAAGTGGAATTCTATGAAAAACACAATAAAAAATTTATAAGTTATTTGGAGCAAAATTTCTAAAGAGAGTTCAATAAAAGTTGCAGGAGAACTCCTATGATTATTGCATCAAAAACCTACTGAGAACTTCACGGCAGTTCGAAAGAAACATCCATGGGTAGTTTGAGGTTTACGATTTTGATTGATAGTGTTCCAGGGTATCGAAATTCCATGGAAATTTTTCGAACGTTTTTGAAGATATGGCAAAAGAATGCGAACAACTAGAGTGTATACGAAAATAAGAAATGCACCGCTATGAATTTTTAAATTTTCAAGTACAGTCTTCAAAATGGTATCAGATTTGCCTTGTTAGAAGGTTTGGCAACAATTAAGTTTTAAAATTATTTAAAATTGAAAAGTTCTACAAGAATTAATTCTTCGGCAAAATAGTTCATTCTTATAAAATTAACTATTTTGTAAAGAAAATATTTTTTTTAATTTTCTAAGATGGTGGATCGGATTCAAGGGTGGATCACTCAGCACCAGGCCATTGGCAAGCCTATATCAATAGCAGTGATTCACAGTAGACAGGATGTCCTGGGCCCAAATTGATTTGGGCCCGCTGTCAGCTGTCAAATCAAAGTCTAATCATTTGTTTTGATGTAAAACACCACAGAAAGCGATCTTTCTGCTTTGTATCACGTGCACAACGAAAACGAGCAAGAACAGACAAAACGTAAACGAGCAACAACAAACACAACTTACAATGTTGACATTATTTTGACAGCTGAGCTTGCTGAGATGTTGTCTACGTGTAAAAGTGGTCCTTGTCATAGGCCTGCTCAGCACACGCTTCTGCTGTGCTATTTTTATTTACTGTGTCTACAAGCGTTGCAATGTTGCATAGGTGTTCCCGTATTGTCCCGAAGGTGCCGCTGTGTTGACAGTTTAAATTTTTATTTGGTTGCTGTACCTGACAACCAATAACGCATATTAACAAGGTTGCTAGTTTCTTATTTTTAAAGCTCAACTGTCAAAAGTGTGCCTCAATGTGCCACATGTGTGTTTTGGATTGAAAATCGAAGCTCCGCAGTTATGTAACAAATTCGTCTAGTGTGTAAAACATCGTTGCTGGCACACTGTTCTAAGCGACTCACCCTTGAGTCGGATGACATTTTCAAGACTTTGAAGTACAGTTTATAAATTCAAAACAGTTTGAAATTCAGGTAACTTCTATTGTATAGCTATAGTCAAAATTTCAGCTCAATCTATCTTTTGAGTGCTGACATAGAGAATGTCAAATATGACAATTTTGTATGAAAAACTGTAGATGTTTTCAATATTTTCGCGACCACTGTATGCTAGGAACTATTTCAGCCAAAAAGTAGAACCTTTTGATTGAAAATCAAATCCTTTAAAGAAATCTTAAGAATAAATGTGATACAACTTTTGTGATAAAAGCGAAGCGAATTTTAATAAAATTTGACATACAGGCCCATTATGTAGTCTATATCAACAACTAGTGGTACTGAAGTCAACCCCTACAAATGTTATGATTTCAAGAATTTACCTGATTATATGTTAACCTAATTTCTAAAACTACATTTTCGAAAATATTATCGTTAATGAATAAACTTCTATCTCCATATTTTGCTTATGGACATTCGTTAGCTTCGAAACTTTTAATCAATCTGGGGAGTCTATACTCTACTAAATTGTTCGTACAAAAAAAAATGATATCGTGAATTCTAAAATGCGACTTTAAATAAAACTCATTATTGCAATACCTTCTTGAATAATAAAATTAAAATACGTACATAGAAAAGTGTTTAAAATCTTATGTTTAAACTTAACAGGCTCTACATTTCACTGTCGCTATTATTTTAGATAGAGGTTTTAATATAAATAGAATTGAATTATTAAATTCAGAATTATTTGTTTTATGGGCGGGAGTGGCTCTAAATATTGCAATTGTGAATTAATTCTGACATAAACCTCTATCTAAATCAGAACACAAGCTGCATACAATTTTATTGACAGTTTTATTGAAATTTTGTGCCAATGTGTGTGTCTGATGGAAGCAAATCATAATATGGAATGAGACATTCATTAACGATAATGACACAATGCAGTTCAGAAACAAGGTGCTGCTCTTAATCTGGCATTTATTTAACAGACAGGTACAAAACTAACTGCTTTATCTGAATTGGGTGACATTTTCAATCGAAAACTGTGAAATATTTCATTTTTCATACTGAAGTGATAACTGTTTGTGCCTCTGTACTCAGATGATTGACTATAACTATGCAATAAATTGCAATTTCAAACTATTTTAATAAACTGTACTTCAAAATGTGAAAATGTCATCGCCCTTTTGGCTGGAAATTTATTCTGGGCTTTAATTACTGTCAAAAGCTACAGTCATTTAATGCTAATATGTGTCAGTGCAACTGACACCTTGTTCCAGAAGATAATGGTGTCATGTGTATGAACTAGTGTGCGCGTCGCTCTCGCTGAACTGACGGCAGGCCCAAATCGAGCGGACATCCTGTCTACTATTATAGGCTTTTAGCATTATCTAAAAAGGTCACCGTGAAGTGAAATATTTTCTTTACAAATGGTGTTTGAAATGAACTATTTTGCCGAAAAATTAATTCTTATAATTTCGTGCAAATAATTTTAAGGCAATTGTACTTAGGTACTACAACAAAATCTGATACTTTCCTTTGAAGACTGTAGAAATTTAAATTCTTGTGCATTTCGTAGTTATTCATAACATACGTTCGAAAATTTCATCGTTTCGATGCACTGGTACTAAATCAAATCGTAAACTTAATGAATATTTAACTGCCGTAATTCTGTAATAATTCTCCTGCAGCTGTGAATACTCTTTGAATTTTATGATAGCACTATAAATTTTTTGTGTGTTTTCTGTGCCTTGGTTGGTGCATTATTTAATAAAGGCAAATCTAATTCCACTGAATGGACATTGAAGCGACAAAAATCTCTGATTTTAAATTATATTTTCAGTAATAGAAGTCGATAACTAGACATGATTGATTTAGCACTTTATGTAACAATTGATTTAAAATTCAAAAACGGTTAGCTAGTTAAAACATTGAATCTGTGTAATTCATTAAAATTAGTGATAATCAGGCAAACTGTGTGTCATAGCTAGGAACAAATCAACATCCTAAAAATTTGTGGAAAACAGAGAATCATTCTCGTGTAATATTCACAGATAACGAAACGTGCCTGCTGCGTTCCTATGCATCAGCGAAGTAATGGGATATTTTAATGGTAAGCCGGAACAGATCCAATATGATTGTTCTCGTTACAGCAGGCTGACGCTGACAAAATTGACTGATGCCATTGATTTTCAATGAGCATTGCAGCTAGAAATGTTCTGATCTCAGGTAATAACAATAGTGTGCTACGGTTATAAGGACACCATGCATATTCAAACGACTGAAATTGCAACAACTGCATATCAAACATGTGCTGTAACTTTCACCTAATATGGTTCTCTCAGTACTGTCTGGCTAATTCGCTGAACAGGTAATCAACCGATGATTTTGTTATCAAATTCGTGTTCATTGACTCAATACTGTTCTTTGAGACACCGGTACAGTAATATACCTTCTGCCTCGAATGATTGGTGCCCTCAAACATGCCTCGTGTGATCCATTCTGTTTATAGAATAGACACAATTATGCAAGGCCTGTCTTGATAACCTGTCTCAACAATGCCTTTCGCTCTTTCTTCATGAAATATTGCATCAGCGCTCAGGCCCATGAGAACATTCAGTGACATCAAATCTCTGGGTGGAATGTTGATGACCGGTATCAGTGCCGTGCCCAGATGAATGTGATACTCCTCAAGTAAACTCGAAATAAATAACTTGGTAAATAGGAGAATGAATTTCCTTTTATTAAACACCTCTTCCATAAAATATCCTCTTAATTTTGGTAGTACTAATGAAATAGGAAACAAATATTAATTAAAATTCATTCTGGTTGGCCCTCTCCTACAGACTGACGAGCAGGAAGTGTCATAAACGTATAAATTCGCTCGTACTCTCATCACTCAATGAACTGACGGATCTGTGTCATACCGTATAATCTCATTTGGGATATAAATACAGCTCAAACAGAGAATGTCGTAATGCCGTGAAGCATTCAACAACTCAGATCATTTCAAGCTCGAATTTATTCGGAAGCAGCAGTCCCAGTGATGATGAGTACTGTAGTTACAAGACATGATATGAATAGTCACTGAAGCTGTGCAAGTGTTACTCCTAAACAATCGTACAATAGAACATTCTCATGTATGAAGATCTCAAACATAACATCTTGATGTAATTTTTTTTTTTATGTTATCATTTATTTGCAGGTAATCAATAAACACAGGCAAATTTTTCTGTTTATCTTCAAGGATTAGGATAAAACCTCTCAGGATAACAGGAATTACAAGATTGGATGAAGTGAGGCAAACATGTTTTACCTAACATTAGAACTAGGTTCTAGGTATTGAGAACTGTATACAGTTATGGTTTGAACATGTTTTGAAAAACATACATACCTGGAAAACCCTCGTACAGGTAACTACGGTAGTCAGAAATGATAACCGTATAACGTGTCTCGGGTGTAACGAAGATCATAAGCTGACTCAGAATATCGGCACAGACAGATACAACTGTCACGGAAGATTGTATCATCAACCCGTATAAATCAGGCGTTCAGAATGTGATTGACATGTTTCGGCAAACACACATTTGGAATGATAGAATATCCTTCTCGCTGCATTTATACCATATTGACAATAAAAAATTCGTTGAAGCGATAGATGTAAACTATCTTAACATGACAGGTACCTTGATAGTGGAACTGACAAAGATAGCTTACTCACCATTTTCGTAATACAGCCTCTATGGTGTAATGTCTCGATGACCAATGGTAACAGGCATGTGCCGTAACGTATACAGCGTTACATTTGGCTCATTTCATTAAACAGAAACTGCTGTATGATCCGTGTGAAAACATGATGTAAAACAGGGTATCATGGAACGATGATATACTGTAATCTAACTAAATGAATAAATCAGAATGAACCCATTGTCAGAATCGGAGAGCAAATTTTGTATGGTACAGAGATCATGTGAAACTACTCAAATTTTCCTCGTTCACAACTGCGCCTGTAGTACCGATCTGGAGAGATGTCAGCCTTCAGACTCATGAGTGTGTCAGTAAACCTAACGCAGGTACTGTGCAGTATCAATGAGAGCAAGGCACCATATTCCATAGCCGACAATGTGTCAGCCAGAAGATGTATGGATGGTGTGGAAGTTGATCCTTCACGCTGCACCATGCTCCAGGTACTGAACCAATTCCAAAGGGCATAGAGTAGTTATCGTACCCCAAATTAACAGGTTATGCTCCTTGAAAAACCTTCTTCAGTTCTGAAATTCGTACCCCAGATACAGATCGACACATTCACGTATGACAATTTCATACAGTATATGGCATGCAGTTGTCACTGAGCAGCAATCAACGGCAAAATTATAAAAGGGGGCTGATCACAGGAATGTAACAAATCGTGAAGAAACAAATATGAAAGTGACTAATTTATCTGAAACTCATTTAACTCACAGCAAAGCTAACTGTATCTGTGGGCTGGCAGACAGTTCACGAAATTGTATCTGGCTTGGTGATCGTCTCAACCCGACATACTCAACAGCTCTGTATGCCATTGGGCGCAGTAACTCAATCATCGATACAACTGATTAAACAAGTGCAGCATGCCTCTTCGCGACGGATGAACTGATATATACGATGCGGGAAAATCTACCGTGAGGGTTATTTGTCTGAGTGCATCAACTTTGATCTGAATAACACCAGGCAGATTTCGAGATCCAGCTGGTCAGTATCGTTATTCTTCGTGCGGCCTTCGCCATGTTCAAACGTTGCAACCAATACGAATGTTGATAGACCGTTCGAGCCTTCGAGTCTTCAGTGTTGCAGGCTAGAGCGTCGAACTGCTGCGTGATCCACCATGGAGAAGGAGACGCGGGAAGTTATGTGGCCTTTCTACCGTCGTTACGGCTACTGCTGTCACAAACTTGTCAATCTGATCATGCAGTGTAACAGTGTAACCAGGCTGATCATTCCGTAATCAACTTGAAGGAATAGTCTACTACTGCCAATGGCTGATGATAGGAGCTGTCATGTGGTGTCGCAGAGGTCATCCTCGGAGAACCGGTTGTCGTACCGTGAGTGCATGATAACCATGAACAGAAGAACCGAAGACAAATGCTCTGAGTTGTTCTAGTGAAGCAGATAATGCAAACCCATTTTGGCTGGCCTGCAGGGTAATTATACAATTGGCACTTGATCCTAGATGTGGTCTGAAGGTGTAAATGTTTCTGCGTAGTGACTAAAATTTGAGTTCCAATTTAGATCAAATCCACTGTAAGTAAGTGACCTCATTTGAAGGTGAATCCATCTGAGGCCACTTTCTGCAGAAAATTTTCTGTGAAGCATTGCCATAACTAATGAAGTTCGCCTTCGACGTAAATCAAATGAGACGTACTGAAGGAGAGCAGATGAGTGAGCTCAGCTTGGTGGAAGTCCTGGTGCATGCCTACAGCCAGGACACTCGCTCCATAACAAACTGTCTCAGGCTTCTTTCAGCAATGAACGCGTGTACCTTCAGAGGAACCCTGCCTTCAGATATCGTCTGAGTGAAAGGATCTTGATATAAATCTGTGCGTTATACTGACATGTAAATTTTAGCAATGGATTGGAGACAGAGCAAGTCACCACTAAAGATGTCTAGTCAAGTAAGCCAATGACTGAATCTAATGTAACATTCCAATCAACCAAGTAAAACTGAGAACAGATGAACAAGTATACATGTAAAACAGCCTTGTGTCGTGTCTCCATCTTTAACGAGATTATCAAATAAGCTGGATATTTCCTTTGACCGTAGTGGGCATTGATGAGAGAACTGTGCGGAATAGTATTGCGTCTTTACCCATTTGATTTGTTAAACAGGATTTAACGGCAATGTCAATTCGACTGAAATTTGTGATATGATGTGCGCGTGGCGATCTGAAATAAAACATCGGGTATTCTGAAGCACATCCTATGGAACAGCACGAATATGACATAGGCGTGAGTGTTGCGATATGTAACAAAATAATAGCATAGATATTTATGATGAAGGACTAGTACCTTTCATAAGATGCTAGACTAACATATAACATGAAACCGACAACATGTTTCTGATGCAGTATCTCTATCCGGAACCACAAACACAGACAAGTGGTATCAAACTCGCTGAGATCCTGACTAACATACTGTTGAAAGATAATTTATGAGATAGAAGATCTGAAACAGAAACGCTACAGCGTGAACTGTAAAGTCGAATAATTAATATTTAGTTACTCTCAAGCAGCTGTTGTCAAAACAGGATGATGCAAGCCAGGATCCTGGGATATGCTAGTGCGAATGATATTGCAATGTCTGGGCAGTCGTAATGCCAATACAAGTGAATGGACATTACATTCTTTTGAACAATTTAAATCATGAAACAAATTATTTAGCGATATTTAGTAGTTACATGCTATTTCAATCGTATATTTATTCCTGAAATAACAAAAGACATCCGTCTTTGAACTATTAGCCTTTTCGTCATTTATGTTGAAGTGTGGAAACGATGACTATAAATCCAGATGCTTTTGATTGATTCACTAAAATAAATGCAGTTTACATACAAACGGCAGCACTCATAAAAAATTGAAGAAGCAAGTGTTATTAAGCAACATTTCATGATGTGAAGGAATAGTGATAATGCATCCATAACTCCATGTAATGTTATGATAAGTAATTCGATAAAACAATGTTGTTAATTTTGAAATGTTAAGGCAAATCGTAATATTCACAGGAAGAATTTGCCAGAGATACCACCTCTATTGTACTGAGATGATGAACTGCTATCAGGAACGAACTATATAATGAGTGGAGAATATGAACATGAGATGAACCACATGCCTGGTGACAACTCAGATAGTCAGCAGTGACAAAGTTATGAAAAAGTAGGTAACCTGACGAATTCGTAACAAGCACTTGACACAACTATATCTTACCTGTTTAGTGGAAGCGCGTAAGAACAAGGCAGTTTTTGTCGAGACCTTGATGTCATCTCAGTATTCTTGGTAGGTAATCCATTAACTCATGAGTGTATCCTCATGGTGACTGTTCGAATATACGAATGAATCCAGGACTGAACCAGGTTCTGAGCAGGTGTGCCGTAATCTGGGTAAATGACCTCGAGCTGACGAACATTCGAATACTACGTTGTATGGGCGATACCTGCTCTTGTGAAAAACTGATGAAATCGGTACCTGCTCTTCAAATTATTAATTCCCCCCGGATGTATGTACGGTGTACCCAGTGTAGCAAGATGTAGTTCATCAGGCAATTTAAATTTGTGTAAATTCTGAAATTAACCCTGGAACTGGCTGTGATGAAGGACGTCTGAAAAAACGGCCGCTCGACCCTCTAAGATTTATTACATCAATATGCTCAGCGACTTTAAGTTTAACCAAAGATTTATGTCTTACAGCGGCCTAATGTAATTTTTCTTAGTAAATTATTTAAAATGGCTAGGAAGAAAATGGAGATGACATATCACTTCTGTGAAGCTCAAGTATGCCTGTTTCTTAAGGAAGATTTTGATCAATACAACCTCAGGTAATGGGCTATAAACTTTCATTATCTTTGGGATGATACTGTAATCAACGAAGTCACTCAATCAATGATATGACACTTGAAATGTAACGTAAATAAACAAAATGAGGCTCTAATAGATCAAGCCGGAAAAAGCTGGTACCTACTAATGGGAAAATTCATCGTAATGAACTCTTTCTCATGTAATGAACACTGAATGAAGATAAGTGGGCCATCGGAAACCTCCTCCATGCGAGATGATGCTGCCAGCTCAGCAGACAGATTCGTGCTGCCAGTGAATCCATGCGACGGGCCACTACTTTACTTTTCAGCCAAAATGAAGGTCAGTAGCCTGTTTCATCTGAATGCAATAAGGAAGAATATAGTGGGCATCATCTTGGTGTGACCTAAATAAATCTGTGCTGTGAAGGATGTTATGAATCGTCGTAACATGGATGGCAGGTTTTCTTTAGGTATCAGTTATTAGTACGGACATTGTAATACGCGTCTGTGAGAGATAGCAGGCAGTTAGTGACCAATTCTTTCTTCCTACAGTTGCAGGTACTAGGCAGCTCAGGCCCTCAGGATTCATTCAGCAAGTGTATCATTTGAATCATTAATTCAGATCTTGTAACAATGCTGATATACGCGTCTTCAAAGGACCTTTGTCATTTTGCAGTCACCGGAAGTAGTTATAGAAGATGCTAAAGAAATCTTTATGGATTATCATATTGGTCTAGATCTTGCATACAGGCAACTTCACGTTCACTTTTAAGAAACATGACGAATGTAGAACAAATCATCGACAGAAATCATAATCTGTCATGGAACTACTCATGTATGGCACCCAGGTTTGGCCACTAGCTACAAAGAATGTTCATATGGAAGTGTTAAATTTTAAATTCTCCTAGTTTCCAATCAAGACGATGTGATTGAAACTAAGAGAGTAAAATTAAGACTTCATTTGATCACCTAAAAAATAAAAATTAGAACATTGAAACACTTTTAACTCGCATTTTACTAGGGCCAGAAAAAGTGTTTCCAGTATTTATTACAGCAATGCAGC